>NMUG010005230.1:0-13269 GCA_002855965.1 Monotropa hypopitys | reverse complement strand
AAGATAATATCGGGACGTAAAAATTTAACAGAGTTACATGAGTAAATAGACTTAGGAAGTTTGCTATTACTGGCAAAATTTATAATTTTGCCCCAGTGATCGTAAAAAGATAATACCGGGACGTTTAATACTGCAAAACTCGTAGCCTTAGAAAGATGCTAGTTGGATATTTGAATGCATAAGTATGCGGCCCTAGGTAGTTGCCGTCATAAGTCTTGAAATATAGACCTGTAGTCCTAAGCGGATGCTACTGTAGGTTTTTGACACGTAAACCTGTAATCCTAAGTAGGTATTACCGTAGGTTTGGAAAATGCGAACCCGTAATCCTAAGAAGGCGTTACTGTAGGTTCGGAAATATAAATTCGTAGTCTTAAGCTGATACTACTGAGATTCTCTGAGAATGCAAACCTGTAGTCCTAGGCGGATACTACTGTAGGTTCGAAAATTTTAATTACGTCGATAATCATAGGAATAAGTTACCGGACGTTTGTACCTGTAGGATTTGCAAATATTTGTTACCTGAACTTGAGTCTCTTGACTAGCAGGATTTTAATGATTTTCTCCTTTGCTTTGCAGGATGAATTCTCGACATTGATCGGGGAAGGAGCCTGCAGATGAGGCTGGACCTTCCAGACCCGCTAACGAGGCTGGGCCTTCTGTACTGGCTGAGGAGGAGGAGGGGGAGGAGCTTCCCTTTGACATAGATGATATTGATTTCGTGATGGATGCTGGCCCAGCAGCGGCAACCAGATTTGGATATTATGAGGCTTTTTCCCCAGATGGTGTGGGGTGCCAGTTGAGAGGGACGATGGTTCCCGAGGAGCTTCGAGAAGCCAGCTTGGGTGTTCGTGATACACCGCTTCTGACGCATCTTCTGTCGCATCCTTCGATGTATTTATGCGCACGGACAGTTCCACCTAAGAGGACCTTCCGCGGTGCATGGTTTCAGGCAGTTGAGGTGTGCAATGATGCGCACCCCGTATATAAGAATTTTCTGGTGGAGCAGGGATTTGGCAATTTTCTGACCATCCCCCCATTTCGCACCAAGCATACACTGATTCGGGCCCTGGCCGAGCATTGGTTCAGCGAGACCAACACGTTACATTTAGGAGACTGTGAGTTAGGTGTTACCCCTTTTGAGTGGGCAGTCATCACGGGTCTCAGATTTAGAGGGCTCCCTGTACAGAGGACGGAGGGGAACGCTATGGATGTAGAGAGGGTGCTGGGCATTCATCCTCATGAGCTGAACGGGAGACGGATCCCTGGTTCTGTGTTGAGAGGCGGTGATTTCTTCTACGCCATAGAGCACGACGGCTTGGAGTTATTCCAGCGGCAGCGTCGTTTACTCTTGTATTTGCTGGTGTCGTGCTTTCTATGCAACAACGGAACCCTATTTTCGATTGCTTACGTTGGGATCGTGGATTTCCCCAATGGTGCCCAGTATGATTAGGGCTCTTTTACTTTTGCTTCATTCCTCCAGGCGATGCGGAGGAGAGTCAGTTTCCCGGTGCCGACACAGCTAGGGTTTTGGCCCTTTCTTCTGTGGTGGTCGTTTGAGCATATGAGTGTAGGGCGCCCCCGTTCTACTGGCCTGGAGTATTTCGTTACGAGGGCCCTGATGTGGCTGCGTCTGTCTACGCATTCTATAGATTTACTGGATTTCGTGACACTCCGCTCTCAGTTGGAGCTTGTCACGCCAGAGGACATCACTTGGCAGCCATTTCATGAATGAGTGGGAGACTTATGCACACGAGGTATATCTTTAGTCTCGGCGGTGCACTTTCTTTTCTTATACCTCCTGGGAGCTATATATGGGCGACCACTGTTGGCGCCAGACTACGGGAGAGGTACGGATTCCCAGGTGCCCGCGAGCTGCCACTTTTGGACAGGATTGGTCTCCGATTGCGGGAGATTATGATGTAGCTGGGTTCATGAGGACGGGGGATTACACTGTCTGGTTTCGGCGCGTATCCATTGGCCGCTTCACCACTACGACCCAGGTCAGAGGAGGACGATCGATCGGCGCTGAGCAGGATCGATTCTTTCAGATGATGAGGGGTGCTGACCGCAGAGCCCAGACTTCTCAACCCATCTCAGACGAGGAGAATTGGAGAGTGTTTCAGGAGTTCCAGCGATGGCAGGAGGAGCAGAGAGCAGCAGCACCTGGCCCGCAGTTTCCCCCAGCTGAGGTACGTAAACACAGTAGTTTACTTTTTGTCATTTCATTTCATAGTTCTGTGTAGACCTACTTTACTGTCTTTTCAGTTTTTCTAATGGATTTATTTTGATGTTTTCAGGCTCCTCCAGATCCCCCGAGAGGTTCAGTGGACAGGAGATCCAGACGCCGAGGACGGCGAGGCAGTGATGGGAGCAGGGATGTCTGATATACCTGCAGCACAGTCATAGATTTTTTTTCGTAGCTTGATAGTATAGCATTTTTTTCAGCAGGACACTATATGTAGTTATCCCTTTTCGTTCTTCTTTTTGTGGCAGGGCACTCTGTATTAGTTAGCCCTTTTTGTTTTTCTTTCTGTAGTAGGGCACTTTGTGTTAGTTAGCCCTTTTTGTTCTTTTTTCTGTAGTAGGGCACTTTGTGTTAGTTAGCCCTTTTTGTTCTTTCTTTTTCTACATGTAACATTCTGCATGCAATGTATTTAATTCATCTCTATCTGTTGTATTTGTTCTTCCTTTTCTGAATCTATTGTACTGCACAACATAGATAAAAAAGATACTGATACCTGTTTCTCCTTTGCAGGGAGATGTCGTTTGCACCTGCATTTGTTGCGCTCTGAGTTGCTTGGTGGGTATCTTTTACCCCAGCTGAGCGGCTTATGTTCGAGCAGTTGTTTGGCGGGTTGGCCAATCTGTTGACCGTTTCCGTCGCCCCTGACTTTCTGCTGGCTGTTGTGAGATATTGGATACCGACTATGAGTCTGTTCCGCTTTGGCTATCATGAGATGACTCCTACATTGGAGGAGTATCAGTTTATCTTGAGGATGCAGCCGTCTCTGGAGACCGCGGCACGCATATTCCCTGTTAGGAATGCACAGACTGCTTTCTGTGCTTTGATTGGCCTGAAGAGGACCTCGTTGATCTGTGATGATATCGACGGGATTCCAACTGTGCGACCCGACTTTCTGTGGAGTTTATTTGGTGATGAGGCTTACTATGATCCACGGGGGGAGGATTTTTCCAGACTTCCTGACAGTGGTGCGGGTTCCCATAGACACATCTACGCCTTCGCATTTATATTGTTGGCGGGGTTATTCTTCCCGAGGTATGATGGGAAGTTGGATATGCGAGTGGTTTTATGGGTAGATGCTGTGATTGAGGGACAGACCATCATTCCAGCGATTTTGGCGGAGACATACAGAGGACTGACTCTGTACCTGCTATCTCATGATCCCCACGTCTGCAGCGGTGTAGAGTTGCTATATGTATGGCTTGTTGTCCATATATTCAAGAGTCATTCATCCCATCCTAAATGATTTTTTGACGTACCCTTGCAGTTTCTGATTGAGCATATCGCTGATATACTACACATCCCTCAGCAATTGGATGCTTGGATTATAGCCTTGGATAGCATTATACCGGACACCATTGTATGGGACATCGACATTTTTAGTGCTATGACGCATGCTGTGACTGTGCACGGGCTAGGTTTGTCCTTTCTGCCCTTGGTTGGATTATATGGCATGGTACCATATCTTGGATGTCGTGTCCTTAGACAGTTCGGGCTTTACCAGGATGTTCCGGCTTCTACTTCGCTGTTTGACAGTAGCAGATATCACTTTGATTTTGCCAATGACATGGCACATTTGCTGATTAAAGAGGCTTATGCTCTGTGGGCTCAGCGTATTCTGATTTCGTCTACTCAGACTAGCGACAGTCCCGATGTTTCGGAGTCCTATCTGCCTTGGCTTTCTGGGGAGATTGTTCGTCAGGCTGACGTTGTAGCCACTTTCCCGGCTTACTTGGACACCTTTCTGTTACCGCAGTGGTCATAATATCTAGCGATGCAGACTTCGAGCTACACTCTAGAGATGATACAGTCACATTCTCGGCATGCATAGATGATGGGTGAAAGAGATACGGCTGTCCGGCAGACCCGTTCAGTTACCAGGGAGCGGGATTCTCTACAGCGAGATGTCGACCACTTATCCCTGCAGTTATCCAGTATAGAGGTTGCTACAGGCAGTTTGCAGCGAGACCTTGCTGATGCCAGAGCTTCAGCTAGTTCTACCAGCACAGTAACTGGTTTGGAGGATTCATTACGGCATGCAACTCGGCGTCATGAGGCTCAGCTAGAGGAGATCAGCAGACTCTTACGCGAGGTGGCAGATCTTGACCAGGTAGTCGATGAGTCTTATGATTGCATTGGTGATCTTGATGATGATAGAGATCGGCTACAGGAGGATTTTGACACCCTGACTAGATCCTATCATAGGTCACTTGTTGAGATCCGGAGATGGCGCCTCAGACTATGTGCGGCTCGTCGGCACTTGGCTAGAGAGAGGGGATTTCACTTTCATGATGTAGAGGGATTATGGTCTAGTTTTGCCTCCATGGAGCATCTGTTCCCAGGCGGTTATCTAGATATGGCTTAGTTGCACACATTGACGCGGATGCTCCGCTGCTTGTTAGAGGTTGATAGATCGGGCGCTGTGATTGGTACCACATTGACCACCCGATACCGAGAGATGTGCCAGGCTTTACTGGGCTTGCTGGATGCATTCTCACGGGAAGACCTGTGATGACCAGCATATTTGCATTCTATATTTCTTTTTCAGTTATGCAATGTCATTGTACTTCTTTTCGATGTATGAGAATATTTCTATTATCTGCAATCTTTATCAAATAAGTAAATATATTCTCGAACACATATGCTTCTCTAAAAAGGGGGATTGATACTCAATTGAAGTAAATCCACTTGAATAATTTTATGAATATGGCCCAATCGATAAATCGAAGGCGGAAACCTAGGTTCATCCTTTCTTTGAAAATTGTTTTTGCAAATTTTAACACGTGAAGTGACAGACTGCTTAGGATAAATCGAACGGGATCTTCAAAGAAACTATTTCTTCGGAAGGCCGATTGTGATGCAGACGTCAATTCTGACTTCAACTGTTGCCCGGATGTATTCTGCCGGCTTAGCTGGTTTTGGGAGAATGATCTTGTGTGTGTTTTGTTGGCTTTTTCTTTATCCATTTTTGTCGTAATCCCCTCTTGGGTGATGATTACGCCGGATACCTTATATTTTTGTCCGATTTTGCTACGGTCCTCTCTCGGGTTTTAACCATACTAGATTGATCCATTTTTGTTGTAGCCCCCTCTCGGGTTTTGACTACACCAGATTTATCCCATTTGTTTTGCCAAGGTCCCCTTTCGGGTTTTATCCATGCTGGGCTTTTCCATTTTTGCCATAGTTCTCCTTCTCAGGTTTTAACTATGCCGGATTTTTTGACAATGATCTGGATTTTAGACTTCGCCAAGACACAGGCTTCTTGACTAAGTTCCGGTGCTTTTGATCGAATATGAGCACTTCCGTTTAGGGGGAGAGGCTGAAGAATTCAGAAAGAGATGGGGGAGAGATCTTTTGTAGAATCCCCCTTTTTATTTGTGTAAGGGGGTAGCGATTTTCTTTTGATCATCGAATTATCGTGATGATGCTGAATTTATTTTTTTTGTATCGCTCTTTTCAGATAAGAGGAGAAGGAGAAAATTATGATTGAAACCTCAAAGGAAGGAGTGGAAATGTTACTTCACTCAAATTGCACCAGATCTTTAGCAAGAAGGTGATGTCTTTTGGAAATTTAAAATTGTGATTATAAATTTAGAAAAGCTTCTATAAACGGTATGGTAGAGCCTGGGTATATCCGTGTTGTAGGGAAAGGGGGAACTTGAGGCCATTCGTTACTTCGAGGATGGCAGTTCCGCCTGATAGCCCCTGGGCCACTGTGAAAGGCCTTTGATAGTGGGAGAGAATTTCCCCGTTTGCTTCTTCTTGAATGGAGAAAGTCTGCTTCGAAACTGAGTTGCTTTGCTGAAAGACTCGTGGTTGTCGGAGCCTTTATGGTTCTCCGTTGATAGTATTGTACATGACAGACTGCTGTTTAGTCTCTTTTCATCTAGGGGAGGTCAACTGCTCATGTCGGACCTCGGCTTGTTCTGCATCTTCCGTTGCGGACTCCGTTATGACATGGAGCGACGGGGTTTGAATTTCAAAAGTGAAGATGACTTCATAACCGTGAAATAGGGGATATGATAATGTTCTGACAGAAGTCTTTATGGGTGTTGTGTTTTGGTAACCGTTCTGAAGGTTACGGGTGAAACAGGTTTAGGATTTGGGCTCAGAACCTTCAATGTGGTATTGTCTGCTTCTGGTCGGATCCTGATCCGATTCGTCTTTGCATTCGTACACCCAACGTGTTAAATTTGTTTGATCATTTTTCATTCGAAAGGATGAACGTTTGGTTTTTGAAAAGCTTGTTTAGTTTTGTTATTCGTTGACTTAACAGAGAAGACAACCGTGCAGAATATATGAAACTTTTTCTTGACATTCAGATATAATAAGATAACAGAACATATATCATACAAATGTACAATTTATTGACATTTCATAACAGAAAATGAAACATACAATAAGCAAGAGTGCGTAGATTACTGCAGTTTACCGTTATACGCGGGTTTGATGGACCGGGAATGCTGTCGAGTTGCATAATTGTTCCCCTGGCTGGGCGGGGCGAATGGTATGATGTAGATTGGATTTTGAAGATGGAGGGTCAATTGTAGCGACTTGCAGATCGTCGAACATTTGTGTCATCCCTTCATCATCGCTATCAGTTTCCTTGGGCGGGTCTCCAGTAGGTGAACCCTCAGACAGGTATTGATCATTTGATATGGGAGACTGTTCCTCATCTTCCTCGGTTATAGAACTCATAGACCCAGTGGAGACGAATATGTCTCTTAGATAAGGTAGACCTCTGGTTGGGCTCTTGCCCTGTCTACGGGCGATTATGTCCTTTTGATTTCGTCGGGGGCGACGATAGCCAAGTCCGACTTTGTTAAGCTGTGACGCTTCTTTTATTGGCTCGGTCCGACTGTCCAGTCTGCGATCTAACCCTTTACCGCATTGAAACCCATATGAATGGAGATATTTCATGACAAAGGCGGTATTGTTGGAGAATCTATGGGGAATTTGCGTCCCGTAGATTACCGAAGCGCATTCGAAAGTTTGAAAGCTTGACGGCTCATTGGCCTCGATCATTGGGATGGCCGGAGCTTTATAGATAGCAAAATCGGGCTCTGCGAATATCGTGATAAACTGGCCGTCTCTGATAAACTTAATTTTTTGGTGAAGGCTGGACGGGATGCTTGAAGTCATGTGAATCCATGGCCTACCTAGTAGGAAGTTGTAGGCCGACGGGATTTCCAAGACTTGAAATCTGATGGAGAAAGTAATAGGACCGATCTCTACGGGGAGTTCGATCTCGCCCATAGTTTCCTGGCGTGAACCGTCTACGGCTCTTACTGTCATGGTATTATTGGAGAGAGTACCACCGTGGACTCCCAATCTCTGTAAGGTTGCCCAGGGGCAGACATTTAATACAGAGTCGTTGTCTATGAGTACCCGGGCGACGATCATACCTCGGGTCTTGACGGCGATGTGGAGGGCCTTGGTGTGCCCTTTTCCCTATATGGGGATTTCATCTTGAGTAAAGGTGATGACCCCCGGGCTCATGATCGAACCAACTAAGTCATGTAAGACGTTTGGGGGCATGTCTTTAGAGACTTGGGCCTGCTTCAACACTGTTAATAATGCTTCCCTGTGAGGCTCTGACGTAAGGAGTAATGCTAGTATGTTGATGTGTGCGGGGGTTTTCCTCAATTGCTCAACAACATCGAACTCGTTGATTTTGAGGGTTCTGACGAACTCCCGCATTTCTTCTTCGGTTATTTCTTCTAACTTCTTTTCGTTTGGCTTTCTATCGGGCTCAGCCGGGGCATAGATCCTTCCCGACCGCATAATTCCGCCAATCTGATTAACCTGTTCTTTGTTTGGGCCCTCCTTGGAGCTTGCTTGGAAATAATCGTATGGGACTTGATTAGGGTTAAAGCTCGGTACCGTAGGTGGCCGAGGCAATGTAACCTTAGGCAAGGTCAGTAGACAGATGGGCGCTCTGGCCTGATTGGAAATCTGAGGCAGATCATCTCGGGGTTTCTAGAGTTCCCGGATTTGCTTGTTCATGTTTTTCCCGCCATCGTATGCTGCCATGCTCTGAGATGACGGGCACGGGTACTGAGGGGAATAATGATGATATTGACTGAGCAGTGCTAGCACCTGTATGGCAACACTACGCTCGAATCAGTATATAAGAAAATGTCTTTGGAAATATTGGAGATGTTACGGACTTCCTTGAGATTTTAAATTCAAGACGCGTCTCGGACATGGAGTCTGGAGGACGGTCTTAAATAATAGATCTTTGGGGAGATAATGCTAAGTCCGTAATCTATTTCTGACCAATATTTCTAAAGATGCTGACGGTTTATGGCATTTAAGCAGATATATGCGTAAAAAGGACCGTCAGGGATAATTGGAGACATATGGACTTCCTTTTAAATTTAAAATTCGAGACATGCCTCGGACATGGAGTCTGGAGGATGATCCCGGATTTATAAATTTGTGAGGAGATTTTGAAAAATGACAAGTCCATAGTCTTATCTCTACCAATATCCCTACGAACGCTAAGATGTATATTTTTTTTGGAAATTTTGAATATTTAACAGATATGTATATAAGGATTCCCCTCGGAATGTATATGATTGCCCTAAAATAGTAAATAGGGTTTTGGCTTGACTCAATAATAGGTTTACTATATGCAGCATGTAGCTATGTTTGGCTGAGAAAGTTTAATGGTTCCCAAATCTTCAGACCTCCGGCCCCATGAGGGTACCATCGTAGAGTCGGTGATTTGGTTGGAGTGCCACATTTCTGCGTCGGACTTTTTAAGGTACCGACGGTTACTGTTGGGCCCCCGAAAGGTTGATAGGGACTCGTCCATGTTGGGCGGTAATGACCTCCACCCAAAATAGGAAATGATGCAAATGATGTATGAAAAAACGTACTTGTGCAATAAAGATAAAGATTTTTTTTGAAAAATGAGGGAAAACCCTTTTTGCAGCTTATCAGTAAGCGAAAAAGGTAAGCAGATAAATAGTTTCAGCGCAGTAATTTTCAAAAGCGCAGAACCTGTGTATTTTAGAAACACGCCCTGTAATTTCCTTGAAAAGAAAAGGACACGATGCAATCAGTAATAATAAGCCAAGAATTGATTGATTTCAAAATTCCGGAAAAGATTTATTTTTGAAAAAGGTTTCGCAAGCCGAAATCCTCGAAGTCCCCAGCGGAGTCGCCAGCTGTCGTGACGGAAAATTTTTTTGTCCTTCCCTCGTCTCCTCTCTTCGGAAGGAGTCGTTTTCCGAGACGGGAGAATCCGCGCTGATGGGATTTATTTAAAAGGGGGTTTGTTTAAAAAACGGGTGACGGCCTGAGTGTGCCGGTTTGGAAATTTTGGAGTCACCACTCAGCATTTTATTCTTGGTGTGCTAAGTCACCGCTATTTTATTTTGAAATGAATATTTAAAAGATGTCATTTTATTTGAATAAAATGTCTTTTTGTTTGGAAAGGTGTCTGCAAACCAGAAATTCAAAGTTCGGGGATTAAATTACGAATGGGGAAGGTGTTAGGCACCCCACTCGCCCTTTCGGTACTTTCATTTTCAAAAGTAAATCTTTTCAGGATCCGAAATCAATTGTTTTCTTCGCTAGAAAAAAGTATAATTATTACTGATATGAATGAAATAAATTGAAATTTAATTAGCAAATGAGTAATAGTTGTTGACGGGCAGATTTCGGCCCGATATTTAATTGGAAAGAATTATTTTTGAGCCGGACGAAGCTTTGGCGAAAAATAGTTTTCTACAGTCGGACGGAACTTCGACTGTGTTTGGGAAAACGATTTCATTTTAAATGTAGTTTTATTTACAACAGTCGGATGGAACTTCGACTGTGTTTTTAGAAATAAATCTGAGTCAGACAGAACTTCGACTGGAAAAGGTTTTCTACAGTCGGACAGAATTCCGACTGCGTTTGAAAAGTGATTTAATTTTCTTCGGTCGGATAGAACTTCGACGGGTTTTGAAAATCAAACTTGAGCCGGACGGAGCTTCGGCTGAAAATGGTTTTCTACAGTCGGATAGAATTCCGACTGCGTTTGAAAAGCAATTTTGTATTTTATGATCGGACAGAGCTTCGATCGGTTTTGAAATGTTTTATTCATTTTCTTTGTTTATTTATTTTGTTTGGGAAGTTTCAAAGAATATTAAATGATCCGGCATGACCTGGGTCATAAAGCATTCTTTTAATCCGAGTCTGATAGCTACTGCAAGCTTTCACTTCAGAGTACGGATTTGAGAAACTTTGTTTTTGTTTTAAAAGTGTTTTTGACGTTTTACAGTCGGACAGAGCTTCGACTGTGAAAAACCATTTTTCTATTTTTGGGTCGGACAGAGCTTCGACCGCGAAAAGGTATTTAATAAAATGTTTTCTTTTAGTGGAAATTCCACAGAATGTCAAATGCTCCGGACGGATCCGAGTTATAAGACATTTTTTTAATCCAAGTCCAGTAGCTACTGCAAGCTTTCACTCTGGAGTACGGATAAAGGAATTTGTTTTTCATTTAAATGTATTTTGCGTGTTTTTCAGTCGGACAGAGCTTCAACTGCGTTTTGAAAAATGGGGAGGGGAATTATTTCTTTAAGTGTGAAAAATCGCTCAGAATATCGAGTGCTCCGGACGAGTCCAAGTCACAAGGCATTCCTTAAATCCGAGTCTAGTAGCTACTGCAAGCTTTCACTCTAGAGTACAAATTCCAGAATTTAATTTTATTTGAAAGTATTTTGGGGAAAGCGAAAGTTAATCGCTGAAGAGAGATAGAATGCTGTAATATGTATTCCGAGCTAGACGGCAACAATTGATAAGATATCGTATATAACCGAGTTGGATATATTCTGAGCTAGACGGCGAGTATTTTGAGGCGAAGACGTCTTTATGTTCTTCTCGTTTGCGACAGCGGAGCCGGCATAGCCAAGCATGTGCCGAATTCTAACGAGGAGAAAGGCATAAAATAACGAATTCTTTAACAGATATGGGTTATGAAAGCAGTAAGAAAAGTATTTAACAAATAAAAAAAATTGTATTGCTATATTTGTATAATTCTGGGAGACAACTTCTTAAGATAACTTCTTTAAAATATAGTAAGGCATAGTGTCGGACACGGCCGATCGACTAATGCCGAACTATAGATTAGAAGATTACCAAGAGTCTCCGAAGAATAATAGAATCAAAACGGTATTTACCATGTAAAATTTACAGGGGTTCGGATACTTCGCAAAGATGTGGTTGAAAAGCGAAATAGGGTAAAGACCCGGAGGTTTTTGGTTTGCGGGTTGTTGGATTTTGGGAGTATTTGGAAGTAGGAAGTGTATTTGTAACTTGTGGGATCCTTTTAATATTGAGGGTTGGCCCCTATTTATAATCAAAAGATGTCGCAACTATAGTTGCGACATTGGGGCACTTCAGCCCAATGGGCTACCACGTGGCCCATGTACTGGCTTGGATATTTTTGGAAGCTTCTTGGGTCGGATTGACCTTATCTCTTGGGCAAAAATAAATGAAAAATGAATAAAAATGAAAATAAAATATCTAAAATTGTAAAAATATCCCGAAGTTCTGAATCTTGGTCCGAAGCTTCTGTTTGCGCTTGGCCGGCCCCTTGACGAACTTAGACTTTGACGATTTAAATTTGATATTCATGATCGTAGAGTTGGATCAGGAATATAGCAAATGACCCGGGCTTGAACCGGACGTTTCCTGGGAAATCCCTGAAATTCGGCTCCGTTACTTAGAACGAAGAGAGAAGCGCGGGTTGCACCTTCAGGACTGATCAGCTTCTAAAAAATCTGCTCCACTAGGAATGCCAAATTTGGAAGATAAGATCCGTACAAAATCCGTTCACTGATTTCCGAGGCTGCTGGTCAGCTGCACAAAAAACCGATCAGACTAACGTTCATCCGTAATTAAATCCCAGATCTGAATCGGATGGATTTAATTTTTCTACCTACTTCACAATAACTGATTTATTGCCAATATTCCGTCTGACAACAGAACTTTGACTGTGCATGCGGGATTTCGCTTGTTCCTGGGTATTCTGCCTTTTTCGGATGCGGTTTTAGTGCCGTCCGTCGGAATTTTCTTGACTGGTGCGGCGACTTTAAATTCCAAGACAGGTAAATGTTCCTTAACACTTTATCGCTGCTCGTTGACTGTTGCTGAAATTTTTCAGATACCGTCGGTGTTGTTCGTGAAGATTCCGAACATCCCGGATATGCACATTAATCCCTGAAGAGGTATTTTTGCGGATTTCTGAATAAGTTGGAGACTGAGTCAAAATTTGGGTATCAACATGATTGTAGGTATTAGTCGTGTCTTGACAGTGGTTTGGGTTGAGGGCATGTATGAGTGAGTATCGAGGTTTGTGTGTTCCTTAGTAGAGTTCCCCCGTGATAGTGTTTACGTTGGAGACGTAGGTTGGTTTGGGTGACACTCTACTTGCTCGACCTTGGAGATACTCTTAGTTTCACGTTACTTGGGTGCATGTATGTGTGCCTCTCCTTGACTTTACTTACCTTTACTTTGTGGCACTTAGGGTCGCATGCACTCGTGCATGCTTTGTAGTCGTTAGTTGTTACCGCACTGAGCCGTATTTTGCTCAGACCCTCCTTTCTCTCCCTTTTCCAGGATTTTACTGCAGGGTTTCTCTTGCAGGGTGACTTGGAGCTTGTACTGGCAGCTTGTTGCTTTGGAGCTGCAGTCTTGGTTCTCCTTGTGCTGTTGTACCCACTTTTCAGCTTTCAGGTTGTTGTACGGTTGTAGTTGTACTTTCTCTTTACAGTTTATAGTGAGTAGTTCGGTTGTACCTCCTTTCTTATACTCTTTCAGTTTGTACATTGTATTAAGATTAATGTAATGAGAACTTCAACTGCAATGCTGTTGTATAGTAACTATTAACTCCCCGATGTTGTGTTTATTGTATTTCAAAAAAAAATGTTGGAAATATTTTACTAAAAAACATGGGGTGTTACAGTTGGTATTAGAGCTTTCGGTTTGAATACCTTTGGACCATGGGGAGACACCTAGTCTGCATGGGT
>NMUG010005229.1:0-13269 GCA_002855965.1 Monotropa hypopitys | reverse complement strand
GGAAAGATGGAAGTCAGAATCGGGGAAGCCAATCTGTGGGCAGTGCTCCAAGTGGAGAGTGTAAATGCTTTGCGTGTGGTGAAACAGGGCATGTGCAAAGGGATTGTCCGGGTCCTAGAGATGGTGATACGAGGTTCAAGTGCTTTAATTGCGGGGAGTGGGGGCACAAGTCTCCACAGTGTCCTAAGCTGTGTGGGTCGGCACCTTCTGCAGCAGTCGGTTCTTCAGGTGGAGCGGCTGCCAGTGCTGGTAGTCAGATGAGGCCTGGCCGTGTCTTTGCTATTACCCACCAGGAGGCTGAGGCAACACCAGAGGTGGTTGCAGGTACTATTTTTATTTCTGGCCATTATGCTCGTGTCCTTTTAGATTCTGATGCGACGCATTCCTTTGTCTTAGTAGTTTTCAGTTTGAAGCTTGGTAGATTACCTTATGTGCTACCATATATCTTATTTATTTCTACACCAGTGGGTGAACCCGTTCGGGTGAACTCATGCTATTTGGGGTGTGATCTTTTGTTGGGAGGAAAGTCCCTATCGGTGAATCTTATCCCATTACCTATGGTGGACTTCGATGCTATATTGGGGATGGATTTTCTATCCACCCATCGTGCAGTTATTGATTGTCTGAGGAAGGAGGTGATCTTTCGTTTTCCTAATGATGAAGAGGTGAAGTTATGTGGCGAGAGAGTTCCGGGGAAATCAATCTTGTTTGCAGGCCAGTGCCTTGTTGAGCAAGGGTTGTGAGGGATTCTTGGCATATGTGGTTGATTCGCAGTAGTCCAGTCCTTGCATTGTCGATATCCTTATAGTTCGTGATTTTGTTGATGTGTTTCTGGATGAGTTACTGGGTATTGTTCCAGATCGAGAGATAGAGTTCACTATTGAGCTTGTTCCTGGAGCAAGTCCTATTTCTATAGCTCTATATCGCATGGCACCAACCGAGTTGCTAGAGTTGAAGATGCAGCTGAAAGAATATCTTGATAAGGGTTTTATTAGACCCAGTATGTCACCTTGGGGTTCTGCTGTGCTGTTTGTGAAGAAGAAGGATGAGTCTATGAGAATGTGCATAGACTATCGGCAGCTCAATAGAGTAACAGTGCGGAATAAGTATCCCCTTCCGCATATTGATGATTTATTTGATCAGCTTCAGGGAGCTTCGGTCTTTTCGAAGATCGATTTGAGATCTGGGTATCATCAGTTGAAGATCAGAGATGAGGATGTACCCAAATCTGCTTTCCGGACTCGATATGGGCATTTCGAATTTCTAGTAATGCCATTTGGTCTTACTAATGCTCTAGCTGTGTTTATGGATCTTATGAACAGGGTTTTCCAACCCTATTTAGATGCATTTGTGGTTGTATTCATTAATGATATCTTGGTATATTTCAAGAGTGAGGAAGACCATCATCAACATTTGAGATTGGTATTGCAGACTTTGAGGGAGAAGCAGTTGTTCGAAAAATTCAGCAAGTGTGAATTTTGGCTGCAAGAGGTTGTGTTCTTGGGCCATGTTATTTCTAGAGAGGGGATCCGGGTAGATCCGAAGAAGGTGGAGGCGGTGGTTAGTTGGGAGAGACCAACCAGTGTGACAGAGATTCATATCTTTCTGGGGTTAGCTAGTTATTACCGGCGGTTTATTCCAGGGTTCTCTTCTATTGCTTTGCCGATGACAAAGCTGATTCGCAAGTATGTGAAGTTTGTATGGTCGGATGATTGCGAGGAGAGTTTCAGATTGTTGAAGGAAAAGTTGGTATCTGCTCCTGTTTTATCAGTTCCTGATGGTACTGACGATATGGTGATTTACAGTGATGCTTCCTTGCGCGGTTTAGGATGTGTTTTGATGCAGAGGGGCAAGGTGATTGCCTATGCTTCTCGTTAATTGAAGCCTAATGAGCTGAATTATCCAGTTCATGATCTTGAGTTGGCCACAGTGGTTTTTGCATTGAAGCAGTGGCGTCATTATTTATATAGAGTCACTTGTGAGATCTTTTCTGATCACCAGAGCCTGAAATATTTGTTCACTTAGAAGGAGCTCAATTTGAGGCAGCGGCGATGGATGGAGTTGATCAAAGACTATGATTGCTCTATTCATTATCATCCGGGAAAGGCGAATGTGGTTGCAGATGTTTTGAGCCGTAAGTCGGCAGGGAGTTTATCTTGTTTGCGATGTGCCCGTATTGAAAATTTTTGTGAGATGAAGAAGATGAATGCCATGTTTGAGGTGAATTCGAAAGATGCTCTTTTAGCTCATTTTTCTATCAGACCTACTTTCATAGATCAGATTCGAGTGGGGCGGGATCTTGATGAGCTTCTTGTGTCCAAGAAGAAGTTGGTGGCAGATGGTTTGGGAGGTGATTTCAGAGTTAGCGGTGATGATATGCTTTTATTCGGGACACGGATGTGTGTTCCCAATGACCCAGAGTTGAGGCGCAGTATCTTGGAGGAGGGTCACAGTTCTACTTATGATATGCACCCGGGAGGTAACAAGTTGTATCGTAACCTTCATGAGAATTTTTGGTGGAGAGGTATGAAAAATGATATTGCTGAGTTTGTGGTAAGGTGCTTGACTTGCCAGCAGGTGAAGATAGAGCATCAGCGACCTGCAGGGTTGTTGCAAAATCTACCGATACCTGAGTGGAAGTGGGAGCATGTCACTATGGACTTCGTGGTTGGTTTGCCGAGATGCAGTCGAGGCTTTGATTCTATTTGGGTTGTGGTTGATCGGCTTACAAAGTCTGCTCACTTTCTGCCTGTTCGAGTGACTTACACTACTGACAGATATGCTAAGCTGTATATTGCTGAGGTTATCAGATTGCACGGAGTACCTGTTTTCATTGTCAGTGACAGAGACCCGAAATTTACTTCTCGTTTCTGGCATAGTTTGCAGTCTGCTTTGGGCACTTCGTTGAAGTTCAGTACGGCCTTTCATCCACAGACCGATGGTCAGTCAGAGAGGACTATCCAGACTTTGGAGGATATGTTGCGGGGTTTCATTTTGGATTTTCGAGGTGCTTGGGATGATTATCTTCCTCTAGTGGAGTTTGCATATAATAATAGTTTTCAGGCTAGCATTGGAATGGCACCATATGAGGCTCTTTATGGGAGGCGTTGTCGCACTCCTCTTTGTTGGAGCGAGGTTGGAGAGAGGCAGTTGTTGGGGACAGAGTTGATTCAGCTGTCTTCTGAGGGTGTTAAATTGATTCGAGAGCGGTTGCGGATTTCTCAGAGTCGGCAAAAGAGTTATGCTGACAATCGCCGCAGGGAATTGGAGTTTGATGTTGGTGATATTGTGTTTCTTCGAGTATCGCCTTGGAAGGGCGTAGTTCGGTTCAGAGGCAAGGGCAAGTTAGCTCCTAGATATGTGGGACCATATGAGATTGTCGAGCGGGTCGGTGCTTCTGCGTATCGCTTGTTGTTGTCTCGACTTCATAATGTCTTTCATGTATCCAAATTGCGGAAATATATTGCGGACCCTTCGCATGTGTTGAATACCACGGAGTTGGAGGTACAAGAGAACTTACCTTATACCGAGGAACCCGTGCGGATCATCGACAGGAAGTAGCAAGTATTGTGCTCCAAGAAGATTATGTGGGTGAAAGTGTTGTGGAGGCATCATGGAGTAGAGGAGGCTACTTGGGAGGGAGAAGATACCATGAAGATAAAATATCCTCATTTATTCGAATCAGGTGCGTATTCTAATTTCGAGGGAGAAATTTTCTAGGTGGGAGAGAGTTGTAATACCCGTTCTATTCTCAAATTATTTAATTAAATTTATTTATTTTATTGAAAAAAATAAAGGAAAAGAAATAAGAGGGTAAAGGGTTTTAATGAATTAATAAGAATTTTATACACATATAAAAAATACTTCTTAACAAATATATATTTATATATATGAGTAAGGAGTGGCTTGCAAGGGTTAATACCCTTTTAAATGAAGGGCATTCTAGTAAAAAGGTAAAAAACCTGATTAGTCCAGAATTATGGTTTTTCACTAATCTCGATTAAGGACTGATTTTCTAGATCTATGTTGAAAAATCATGATTTTTAATAAATTAGAAGTTGTTTTTAAAGTCCAAATTCAAGTATGATTTGAGGGTAACATTATACTACATCTTAGGATGTTTATTTTCATGATTTGGAGTCTCAAAAGTCGAGTTTAGATGTGTATAATTAAGAAAAACTGAATGGTGATTAAGTAGATTTTCGATCTGCTGCCCAGAACACTGACCGGTATACCGGCCGGTATACCGGGCGGCATGCCGGCTGCATACCGGCCTTAACAAAAATTGTCACTAACTTGGGGTTTTTATAAGAATCGAAAATTTGTACTAACCGGCATGCCGGGCGGTATACCGGCTGAATACCAGTTTTCATACCGGTTTGGCAATTTTTTAGGAAAAATGTATTTTTGTGAAATAATCATTTTTATAATAATGTTAAACATATTTTAAGAGATTTTCAGTAATTGTAGAGATTAAAATAGGGCTGGAAGTAAGATTTAAAAATTTACTAAATATTAATTATTTACAGAAAATCTTTATACACTTGTAAATGTTTAACAGGAGACCAGCCGGAGTCCTCGAATGCGACTCATTAGATTGTTGATACGTTTGCATACTATTTTGGTGAGTGTGTAGATTTTTTTCGTTATAGAATATTTGATTTACATGATTCATGTATCCAACTTGCAGAAATATATTGCGGACCCTTCGCATGTGTTGAATACCACGGAGTTGGAGGTACAAGAGAACTTATCTTATACCGAGGAACCCATGCGGATCATCGACAGGAAAAAGCAAGTATTGCGCTCCAAGAAGATTATGTGGGTGAAAGTGTTGTGGAGGCATCATGGAGTAGAGGAGGCTACTTGGGAGGGAGAAGATGCCATGAAGATAAAAAATCTCATTTATTCGAATCAGGTGCGTATTCTAATTTCGAGGGCGAAATTTTCTAGGTGGGAGAGAGTTGTAATACCCGTTCTATTCTCAAATTATTTAATTAAATTTATTTATTTTATTGAAAAAAATAAAGGAAAAGAAATAAGAGGGTAAAGGGTTTTAATGAATTAATAAGAATTTTATACATATATAAAAAATACTTCTTAACAAATATATATTTATATATATGAGTAAGGAGTGGCTTGCAAGGGTTAATACCCTTTTGAATAAAGGGCATTTTAGTAAAAAGGTAAAAAAACTAATTAGGGAGGTATAAATTGGAGTGTTCTCCCATTAGGGTTGGATTACAACACTTGGAGGCTATAGAGAAGGTGATTAGAGAGAGTGACCTAGAGACTTTGCAAAGATCAAGCCTAAGATCAAAGAGTTTGGAGGAAAACCCCTCACAAAGGTTGTTCCTAACATCTTTAAGGTAAGATTCAATGGTTTGGATTTTTAATTTCATATTTTAATTAGTCCAGAATTATGTTTTTTCACTAATCTCGATTAAGGACTGATTTTCTAGATCTATGTTCAAAAATCATGATTTTTAATGAATTAGAAGTTGTTTTTAAAGTCCAAATTCAAGTATGATTTGAGGGTAACATTATACTACATCTTAGGATATTTATTTTCATGATTTGAAGTCTCAAAAGTCGAGTTTAGATGTGTATAATTAAGAAAAACCGAATGGTGATTAAGCAGATTTTCGATCTGCTGCCCAGAATACTGACCGATATGCGCACCGGTATACCGGCCGGCATGCCAGGCGGCATGCCGGCTGCGTACCGGCCTTAAAAAAAATTGTCACTGACTTGGTTTTTTTATAAAAATCGAAAATTTGTACTAACCGGCATGCCGACCGGCATGCCGGGCGGTATACCGGCTGAATACCGGTTTTCATACCAGTTTGGCAAATTTTGAGGGAAAATGTATTTTTATGAAATAAACATTTTTATAATAATGTTAAACATATTTTAAGAGATTTTCAGAGATTAAAAGAGGACCGGAAGTAATATTTAAAAATTTAGTAAATATTAATTATTTACGGAAAATCCTTATACACTTATAAATGTTTAACAGGAGACCAGTCGGAGTCCTCGAAGGCGACTCGTTAGATTGTTGCTACGTTTGCATACTATTTTGGTGAGTGTGTAGATTTCGTTCGTTATAGAATATTTGATTTACATGATTACATGTTAGATGTTGTTGATTGTTTGGTTGCACCCCCGTTTGACGATACATGTTTGTATGCCTTAGATGTTGATAGAATTTTGGTGCTTTGGGTAACCTATTTGATTGTTTTACATGTTGGATGAAATTATATGTTTATAATTGTGGTAGTTGATGTTTCCATTGATGTACGTTCACATGCTTCGCTTTAGTTAAAAAGAATGGTTGAATTCCTAGTAGTCAATATGTGTTGGCATGTTTTGATGATGGTTGGTGTATCTAAAAATGCATGATCACTTGATGGCTGAAAATACATGATTAGACTTGTGTTAGTTATTGTTTCAATTGATGTATATTCACGTGCTTCGTATTTAGTTCAAAGATGTTGATGTAATGACTGTCGTTGATGAAAATATGCAAACATAGTCTCATATTGATGTTTTACGATGATAAAGATGTAATGGTTGATGATATTGGCATACATATGCATATTTTATGATGATGCCATATGATGATAAAAAGATGTGATGAAAGTGATTTCATAGTGCATGCATATATTTTCATACAAACGCACAACGATGTTTAATATTCTGGATGCACATGTTGGGAGACGGTAGATGCTTAGCAACGGGCTTCTCAACATTGTGTTTGCCTACGATGATGGAATATTGTATTCCGGCTGCACATATTAGGAGATGGTAGATGTTTGGCAACGGGCTTCTCAATATTGTATTTGCCTACGGTGATGGAATACTAGGACTTGATTATTCGCCCTTGGCTGGTGGAGCGGGATGTCCTCCATAGCTATGATGATGATGATGATGGAAGCTTCCTAAATATTAAAAAGATGCATCTCATAACATTCATATGCATTGGCATATTTATTTTACTGTTGAGGACTACTTTAGGGGAGAGGGACAACCCCTTTGTTACTTTACTGTTGTGGACTACTTTAGGGGAGAGGCACAACCCCTTCGCTACTTGATTGTTTAATGTAACATGTTAATCATGTTAGTCCCTACGTACTCGATGAAATGGACAACCAAGAGGTGGGTGAATTGGTTTATTAACTAAAATGCCCAAATAAAAATTTCTTTCCAAGTTAAGACAATTTTAGGCAAATTAGTGCGGAAGACTTAACTATTCAAAGTGTGATGAATATCACAAGTTCAAATACCAATCTAATTAAAGCACCAAATGAATCCCTTTCGTTACACCTCAGGTTCTTGGGATTCTAATCCCAAGAGGTCGAGGTTTCCGGTTTTTAAGTGGTTCTTGATAACTAGATAGATAAAGATACTTGGATCTTAGAATTTCAATCACAATGAATAGTAGAGTGAAAGTGACTTAATTATTCAATAAGTAAGGGCAAGTAAAGTAAAGAAGTAAAGGCAAATGACACGGTGATTTATAGTGGTTCGGTTAGGTATTGTCTAAGTCCCTAACTTTATATCCACTTCTCTTACCAATAAGTAAGAGTTCTACTAATTACCTTTACAACTTTCGGGTAGTTGTCAAACCCTTACAAGTGTTGAGCAATTTCCCAAGGCTTCTCAAACCTTCTTGATGAGATTCTTCCCAAGGCGGCTCCCACCTTCTTGATGAGCTACTTCAATGGAGGCTCCCTCCTTTCTTTGATGATGAGCTTCTTTTCAAGGCGGCTCCCACCTTCAATGCAAGTTTCAAGTCTCTTCCAAGGCTTGAACTTGACTCCAATGCTTTGTTCTTCAAGTCTTTGCAAGCTTGATTCTTCAAGTCTTGACTTCAATGTAAGCTCCAAGTATACAAGAAAATTATGAGGAAGACAACCCCTTCCTCAAGGTAACAATAAGGCTCAATGCTCAATATGAATATTACAAGATGTTGTTTGAGCTCTCTCTAACTTAATACAAGTGTAAGGATATAAAACTCTCTTCTAGAAATATGGTTTACAAGTGGAAATTGAGAGATAGAGAGTTTCTAGAGAGAATTAGAGAGAAAGAATGAGATATAGATATTAGCAAAGTTTGGGCATGGTCTCATTTTGCTTCTAGGACCCCAAGGGTCCATTTTATAGGCTTCATTCACAAACTAGCCGTTTATGACCGTTTGATGGCATTGTTGTAAATAATTTCAACTTAAAATTCGAAATCAGCACATTTTACAAAGGCCGGTAGGCAGCCGGTAGGGGACCGGTGTACCGGCCGGTATACTGCCCAGTATACCGGTTAGTGCAAATTTTGGTCCTTTTGACAAAGCCAAACCTACTGCCCGAAAATGATCAAATCCGGTACCCAGCCGGTATGCCGGCCGGCATACCGCCCGGTATACTAGTTTGTATACCGGTTAATGTTTGGGGCACCAAATCAACTCCAAATTTGATGAGGCTTGAACCCTTGTGTAGATAATTCAATTCTATAGGTTTTTCATGAAGAAAACAGCTTGGAAAAATGTAAAGATAAAATTGGCTTTTTGAGAGAATTCATTTTCCAAGTCTTTTCTTAAAAACATTTTAAGTTCAAAATAGAGAATCAAATAATATAGGATCATGCAAGGGTCTAAGGAATGTTTATGAAGATATTCAAACATTGAAAATAATATTTCGTAGCCTCTAAAACAAATGTCATTAAGTTTCTTGATCCAATAAATATTTAACCATTGATTATATTTCTAAGGAACTTCAAATGACTTCTTAAATAGTCCTAAGAGAGTTCATAAATATTTAAACCATGATAAACAATCTCTTGGACTTTTAATACAAGAATGATAAGGAAATTAATCTTTAAAACAAATTCGTTGATTTAAATAAGTATTTGAACATTTAAATCATAATTCAAGGAATTAGAAAATCATTTTATAAATACTATATTTGTGTAAATAATGCACCATCAAAACTTAGGGTCAACAATCTCCCCCTTTTTGATGATGACACAAATATAGAGACAATGAGGCATAAGAAATGATTTTCACAAAACTATTCATAAATCAAGAAAATCTCCTCCTATGTATATGCACATAGGTAACAAGGTTTTATAAAAACTATAAGGGGAATTTGTAAATAAAGCATAACAAGAAAGCTATTCTTTCTTTCATAATGGACAAACATATTCAATCAACTTAATGATAGAATATGTTTATGAAAGAAATAAATCTATAATTGAAAGCATAAATCATAAATCATACTGTGGTAGCTAGACCGTATTTCTATTGGGCCGAACCCCACCATCCGGATCTATTCAACTATCCGGATCCAGTTCATACATCACGGAGCAATCCAGGGCCATCGGCCTCACAGACCTCCGGACATACACTGTTGTTAGATGACAGAACTGATGGTTCATCATGTGTTCTTCAGCAACCTAAGCAGTCTCACCGGACACCCGAAGGAGCCAAGCCGGGTCGGCCATGCAGCCTCTTTCAACCTCCGGCATACCCATCTGGAGGTCAAGGAAGCCCAGCGTCTCCACTCCCCACTGGGAGAAGGAACAACTTCCACCGATGGACGGTCCTACGCCAGAGGGGTCCACCATCGGTAGCAACAGGGAACAATGACCTCCGGCAGGTGGCACTCAGGTCGGATGTACAACTGCTGATGTGGCTCGGGTCGGTTCAGTGGCCCAGTAGCATTATAGTGCTAACGTCAGCACCCGGCCTCCCTCCCGTGCGCATCACACACTTGTATATTTGGCGCCCAGTCAGGATGCCTATATATACTACATCAAAGTACTGTTCACGGGACAGACGATCTGGTATCTCTCCGACCGCTCTTTCAGCTTATAGTTTTCTCTCTCCTACCGTCGCTGACTTAGTCATCGGAGGCCCCTCTTGGTCGCTGCCGACCGGTGGGCACTGACCCTTGTGTTGTAGGAGCCAAGCAGGTGATCCCTTTTTCTTTTATAGGTGACCGCTCGTCCACCCGAAGCGCTTACCCTCAGTCGTCCGGCCAGCATCTGAAGGACTCGAAGCACCCTCCGGACTTTCAGTCACCACAATTGGCGACTCCGCTGGGGACCTTCGTTCCCAGACTCAGATGACCGACAGTCTACCCCTTTGCCAAGCATCTCCTTCTCCTTCTGTTGTCCCTTAATATTTTGATGATGAGTTTAGTTGAATTATCATATGCACTTAATTTAATTTCATAAATGATTATTATTGATTATCAATTTAAGTGATGATTTTAATTGTCAATTATTCAAATTGAATAATTCATCTCATTGATTAATTTAATGATTAATCAAATTGATTAATTCAATTCATGATACTCATGCTTAATTGTTAAAATTAATCTTGTGATTAATTTTTATTATATCTTGAATTACTCAAATTAGTGCTCTTAATTATTTAATCTTGATCAAATTTTGTTAATTGTGATTTATCCAATTGTAGTCAAATGATTATATATTTGTGTGGATCAATTACAATTTAAATTATCTTGGAAATGGGCTTCAATGTTAATATGATTAAGTGTTGGACACTAGTCACAATTCTAGCACAAATTGAATCACAAATAAAAGTGATTTACAAATGTGATTAATGTTTATTCTTTAATAATAAATTGTAATCAAAATTTAATTGAATTGTATTTTGAATATATAAGTGTTTAATCCTCATTAGTTCAATTCAAAATTCAGATTTGATATGATATAGGATATGACTTGAATATAGAATCCTTCCTTGTTAAGAATATGCTTAATATTCTCATTTTATTCATATGGTCATATATCCTCATAATTGATTCATTTTAATCGTATCTTGTGATTATATGGAAGCTAATACAGATGTCAAAGGTCTATAAAAGAAGGAGAGTCAAATTCAATTTTCAACCGGAGTGGGAAGCGGAATTCCGCGCGGAATTTCGGCCGGAATTCCAGTTCAAATTCAAATTTTAATTTTCAAACTTGGCAGGCTCCAAGAACATTCCAGAATATATGTATTGTGCTGGTCCAGACTTCAATCCAACGTCCATATTCCAGAGAAGTCTATAAAAGAAGCTTGAAGAATTTTGAAGCAATTTTTACAACTCTCTTTCAACTTTCATTCTCTCAAGTCTTCTTCTCTCAAAGCTCTACAAGATCAAGTTCTGAATTTTCAATTTATTTCCAGTAGAGTTTTTGATTTGTATTAGAGAGAGAACTATTGTAATAGCTCTTGAACTTTCATCTCTCTTTTTAAGGGATAATCTTATCTTGTAAAGGAGATATTGTCCTACTCCTACAAGATTATCCTTTTCTACTTTTCCCTTGATACAAGGTTCATACCTTGGGTTAGGTTGGAGACTACCTTTCTGTAGAAGTCTCAAATTGGTTGTAATGGTTGGAGACCACCCTTAAAGGTTCTCAAAAGCTTGTAACTGCTAAGGTAGTCACGCATTGTGACAAGCCGCACGTATAGTGGAACTATCACCAATTGGTGGTAGAGTAGACGTAGGTAGGGGAGAGACACGCCCCTATTGAACTAGTATAACTCTTGTGTGTATCTCTCTCTCTCTCTTTTATATTTGTGGCTGCGATTTTTTATTTCACTTGATTCAAACTTTTAATTCAAAATAATATCACTAGATTACTTTATTAATCTTGTTATTAGAACCATCTCAAAACCGGAAACCTTGACCTTCTCACTTATCACCTGAGAAACCTGAGGTGTAACGAAAGGAGTTGAGTTGGTGCTTTAATAAGATTCAATATTGAATCACAAAGATATTAATTTGAATCATATTGATTTGTCACAATTTTTATTTCGTAAAAAGGTTCTAAAAGGTTTTTAAAAAGTTAGTATACTTTTCTATTTGACCAGTTCACCCCCCTCTTGGTTGTATATTAAAATAACAATTGGTATCAGAGCCTAAATCTCTTGGAATAAGACTTAAACGTCTCTTGAGAGATCCATGGCATCCAATACAACCACTTCTCATTCTGAGGGTCATTCTACCAATAGGCCACTATTCTTTAATGGATCGGATTTTGCTTATTGGAAAAATATATATGTTCAGTCTATTGACTACGACTTGTGGATGACCATTATCAATGGTCCTCATATCCCCAAGAAGATAGTTGATAGTATATTAATTGACAAGCCTTACGATGAATGGCTTTCGGGTGACAAACAAAAGGTTGAACTCAATTGTAAAGCGATGAATCTCTTCTTTTGTGCCTTGGACGCAAACGAATAAAATCGTATTTCAAGCTGCGATTCGGCAAAAGAGATATGGGATAAGCTTATACTTACACATGATGGTTCCAACCAAGTTAAGGAATCCAAGATTGATATTCTAGTTCATTCTTTCGAGTTATTTAGAATGCATGATAATGAAAGCATATCTAATATGTTTACTAGATTCAATGATATTGTTAATGGTTTAAAAGGATTGGGTAAGTCTTATTCTAACTCTGAAATGTGCAGGAAGGTTCTTAGATCAATGTCAAAGGCTTGGGAAACCAAAGCCTCCATTATCATTCAAACGATGGATTTCTCCTCTTGTACTTTAGACGACCTAATGGCTAATCTTATGACCGAGGAAATCCACATCAATCTACAAACCGAACCTCTCTCCAAACTAAGGAGAGACATTTCTCTCAAAACCTCTCTTGATGATGAGTCCTCTCCCGACTCTTCCGAAGCCGAGGATGAAATGGCACTCTTGACCAAAAATTTCAAAAAATTCCTCAAATACAAAAAGAACCGGTGGAAGCGTAGAACCAAAGAAAAGAAAGAAACCGTCTCTAAAACTCCTCTTGTATGTTTTGGTTGTAACAAACCAGGATATATCAAGTCCAAATGTCCCTTATCCAAAACATAATCCTCAAAATCCTTCAAACAAGCCATGTTAGCCGCTTGGGACAATCGAAATCCGAAACCGAATCTGAAGATGAAAAGAAGGTCGCTAATCTTTGCCTAATGGCAAAAGATTCCGAGGAGATAAATTTTAGTTCTTTTACAAACATGCAAAATAATTTTAAATTATTACTTTCTAATCATGAAAAACTCAAACAAAAATATAATGATTTGAAATTAGTTACAAAAGATATGGCTTTAGAACTTGAATAAATTGTTGAATCAAAAGATTTTGTCAATAGTGAAATTGATTCTTTAAAAGAATTACATAAATTAGAAATTTCTCATTATATTTCAAATGAATTACTTTTAAACAAAGAAATTGAAGATTTGAAAATGCCACTTTCTAA
>NMUG010005228.1:0-13269 GCA_002855965.1 Monotropa hypopitys | reverse complement strand
AAAAAACCAACAAAAACCTCAAGTCTCTTGATTTGGATCACTGGTGAAATCTAGTAACCTTCGTGATTTGAATCAAGGAATGATTTGTGAATCGACACTTTGTCGGGTCATTCATTATTCCTTTGAAATTTCAAGAAAACTAGAAAATAAATAAAATGCGTCGAAACTCTGTCCGTTTACAGAAAATCACAAAAACAAATAAACTCACCTTTTGGAAATATTCTATTCTCTTGGCCGAGAAAATATTTTTGAATTAGGTTAATAAAGGTTGATTTAGAAAATGAAGTACCGAAAGGGCGATGTAGGGTGCCTAACACCTTCCCTACTCGTAACAGTAAATCCCCGAACCTGAAACTCTGGAATTTCGCAGACTAAACCTTTTCAAAAACCGGTGACTTGGCACACCATAACTCTATGCCAGGTGGCGACTCCAAATAACAAATTAATGATAAAATGTATATTGTTTCGGCAATTGCAATTTGTTATTAATTTGACATTTTTAAGTTAAACAATCCAGCTGTCCCTTTTCACAACATAAACCCGTCGCATTTAAGCCAACGAAAGAAAATAAAGTACGGACATTCCCCCTTGCACGCAACCTCCCTCGCGACCACCGTCGTGGGAAGAAAGTCGGGGAAGACCGGAAAATTTTCGGGGCGCGACAGAATCATGAAATACTTCTGCGCATACGGACTTTCAACAAACCGTTTAAGGGGAAGCAAGAACAACAATAATAAAGACAAGAGGGATAGGAGACTTTACCTCAATCGAAGCTTGACGAAACCCTAGCCATGAAATCGAGCTCCACCGGACGATCCATGCGCGTTGCCGCGTAGAGGAATATGAGGTCATCGATGTTTGTGGAGGGGGTTTGGCTTGGATCTCCATAGATTTGGAGTGGGAAAAGAGAGAAGGGAGAGAAGAGAGGAAGAGAGGAAGTTCGGGCGTGGAAAAAAGAGAGAGAGAAATGTTTGGGGCGGCCAAAAAGAGGGGGACTCGACTTAAAAATTGAACTGTCGGCCTCCTCGTCCAGATGGGAAACCCGTCGTCCAGATGGCGACCCTTCCTCGACCGGACAAACATCACCCCGGTCCAGACGAGACCTCCTGGATCAATTCCCCGACCTTGCTAATCCCTCATCCGGACGAGACCATGGCGTGGCCCGGACGAGATCATTGAACGTGTTCTTAAACTACTCCAAATCAACCCCGAGCCTTCCTAACTCAACCACAAGCACTTCCCCAAGGTTCTAGACATCGAATAGACATTCCAAGATCATTCCCCATCCTTCCTCAAGCTCCTAAACACATTCGACAATTAATGAATGATTTGAGGACTTGACCGAACATGTCGTCATTGTGCGAATCTTGCGTCAGAGGTTCCTATCATCACCACTTCATTCGGAATGCCTTGAACATAATCCTAGGGACCTTACGACGTCCTCGCAACTCCAACGACACAAGGATTCGGGTCATCGGCAAATGATTGATTTCGACGAAAATGGAAATAAGTCCCAAAATTTGATTTAATAAATTTAATGGAGCGAATGGAAAATCATTAAATTTTTTGGAGTGTGACAAAGGCAAAGTCGGTTATCGATAACCACCTCCGCGGGAACAAAGTTGGGTGACAGAAAAGCCTGGTTATCGATAACCAGTAGGATGGGATTATCGATAACCACATCTGCGGGAATTAAGCAGGAAAGGCTAACAAAACTGATTATCAATAACGTAGATTTTATGGTTATGGATAACTTGACTAGAGCAAGAAAGAAGGATTTGAAGGAAATAATGAAACCGATGATGACGCGATAATCCAACGAACTTTCTGACGCCAAAATATCTTCGATTTATTAACGACGAGCTGCATCAAGATCTTCACGGCTCGAGGATAGGAACATCTAACCTATGCTACCCCAAACTAAAATAATAGTAGTAAGATACAACCAAGATTCTAGAAAATATCCAATACAGAAAACAATAACAATATTCAGAGTTTCAAGAAGAGTAAAAGGTACGTCACCTTCTATTCTGTCGGGGAACCTGGTCAAACATCTGTCAGACTAATTAGAAAAAAAGGGATGAGAAGTCTCAGGCAGCTCTCGATTACCAGTGAGAAGCTGGTAATCCAGAAGATCAGTATATAAGTCAAAGTTTAACCACCTAGAAGAGGTAAATGTTATTTTTGCGCTCATACTCTCATTTTGTGCTTTCTTACAGTTTTTTTCAATAAAGAATTTAGTTATCGGCGAACCTTCTGACCACTTGCGGCGGGAGCTACTTTCATTGTTTTTGTGAGCGCAGAGACACGAAAGAGTGCAAGTGGACTAGCAGTGTGATCGGTTGAACAAGGAGATCTGTTCAAAAAACGTTTACCAGCGAAAGTACCGGTTCGTATTTTCACTCCGCACACTTATAAGTTTGATCTGCTTTTGAGATGTTGAAAGCCTTCAGATGATGGTGAGGTTGTGGGAGACTTCTGTTCGTGTGACACATTCTAAACCCTTTTCTGTTTTTGAACTTTCTATTCTGTTTCTGTATTCCATGTACTAGTCGACTTTGTTTTGCAGCCCGGCGATGCTTACGGAGAAGCAAAACCCGCTCCGCGATCTGAGGTGGGATGCCATAATCTTTTCCTTTCCGTAGTCTTCAGAGAAGTGGATGGGGATGGTCTTGTTGCTTTGGAGGAGAATAACGAAGAGTAAGAGTAGTGACCCCTATCCACATACCCATCCATCTGCAAATGCTTTTGGGAGGTCTTGATGGGAGAAGAGGACCTGACTGCTTGACTTCTTTTCTTCTCTTTCTTGCTTTCTTTGTAGAGTCGTAGCTTGTAGGCTAGTGGCTAGGACGCAGGATAGATCGGACCCCTTGTAGCACTGATCGCACATAGTCATGTTGCACTTGCTTTGTGTCATGAAGTGAGCTGGAAGTTGTCATGAAGTGAGCTGGACTGGGAAGTTGGGAGTACAAGTGGGGAGCCTCATAGGAGTTCATATGGGAGCTGACAGTTATGGTTCAGCTGGAGTTAGTTGTGGTTCAGCTAGAGTTAGTTGTTTGATTATTAAGTAGTTGTTGTGTTGTTTGTTTGTTAAATAGTTGTAATACTTGAATGATATTCCAGATTTGTTACAGTCTGTTACTACAGAAGGGATTTGTATATAATATGGACTGGAAAATGAAAGAGGATATGAATGATTTACCTCAAGTTCCTACTGACTTCTTATCTTTCTCCATCTCTCTCTATGTCTTGCAATCTATTCTTCTTTTCTACCTTTTTCCATCTCTTTTCGTTCCATATTTTATGTAATTCAGGACAGAAAAATATAATCAAGAGTTCATCTCTTGACAATTGGTATCAGAGTCAGCCACTACACAGCGGTTCGTGACACAGAAGGGGCGAACTAAATGCTGGATTAAAACACTAAAAAAGTGTTGAATACTGATAGGTGAGTAAAGCCGTCGAAAGAGAAAAGGGCTACCATCGGGTCAGTATCTATAGAGTGGGCGCCGTGGTCGTCGGATGCGGAGCATGGTGGTCTGTTACATCCCACATTGCCTTAATTTCCGAGTTAGATGCTCGTCAACTATCTAACTGTATAATTCCTAGAATTACTCGACTCGATGAGAGGGTCTACTCAAACCCCCATTGCGCAATGTCATGAACGTAACCGTTCAGGGATCAAAATCCCGGGGATCAAAATCCCATAAAGTATAGTCAACTCATGGATCAAAATCCTTAATTAAATCACAATTGATTATTACTTTCCCATTTCTCCAAAATTTCCCGAATTTAGGCCAATGGCCCAACTCCAACATTTTATAAAGGATCAATATGCCAATGGTCAATTCAAGACATCAATTTGATATTTCCAAGCTTAATTGATGATTTTCCCAAATTAGTCAAAATTAGGGTTTTAATAAAGATTGGGGCTTTTCAATTCTATGCATGAAAATATGAAATTGAAGTTCTAGGGACCACATATCCAAGGCCAATCAAAACATAGACCTACTACATATACTCTAGGAAATCCAAAATGACCCAAGACGTGCATACCTTCAAGATTTGCTTAAAAGAGGGAGGGAGAGATAACCTAAAACACATATACAAATGATTAGAGATACTCTACCTTATGTAAGCAAATTACCAAAAACTCTAGGAGAGAGTCCTTCAACACAAGCCACGTAGCTATACCCGTCAATGTGTAGAGGGAGATGAGAGGAACAAGGTTTGTGAAGGGTTTTCCCTCAAAATTCCTCAAACTTGAAGGGGATCAAGAGAGAAGGTAGAGAGAGATAAATTCGTGACACAAGGAGACGGAGACGAGTTGAAAGTAGTTCTGGTGGTTCAGCAGAAACAAAAATTCGAGAATTTTTTTTCTCTAATTGGGTGTATCTAATATTTAAGATTTAGTGATTATGCTTGTGAGTAGTATTTTGGGTGTGAGTGAATAATGAGAAGTGAAAACAAATCAATTGTGAGTACTAGTATTGTAACGGCCCCAGAATTTAAACCATTTTTGAAAAGGGATATTAGAGCATTTTAGATAAAATACTACAACATAAAGTCCATCATCCCATGCATGTGCAAACCACATGCCAATCACAAGCAAAAAGTAAATGAATCTAGTTTAAATATTATAGACCGGGTACCCAAATAAAAAATAAAGTACAGAGAGATAAATAAGATTGCATTACAATAAATGAGTTCTTCAAATTATTCAAAGCCTTGGAGCTCCACCCCCGAGCTATGCCAAGTGATCCTTCCCTAAAAATAGAGGGTTAAGCATATGCCTAGTAGAGAAAATCTAAACAAGCGATATATACAATAAGAGTGCATGTGAAAAAAGGTGTAAAGAATGTAAGAATGTTATGCATGTAAAGATCCCGATAGGTTTCTATTGCGAGATAGTCAAGTGTAATGGAGTTTCCGAAACAGTCGTTTAATTTCCAATTGTTCACCACTACCAAGTCATCATGTTAAACCACGCCTTCTCAAGACAAGGTTTTTTCAAATGATTTTCCCAATTCCTTATCAATATAAGGCTAATCATTATAAGTGAGTTTAGACTATTAATTTCCGAGTTAGATGCTCGTCAACTATCTAACTGTATAATTCCTAGAATTACCCGACTCGAAGAGAGGGTCTACTCAAACCCCCATTGCGCAATGTCATGAACGTAACCGTTCAGGGATCAAAATCCCGGGGATCAAAATCCCATAAAGTATAGTCAACTCATGGATCAAAATCCTTAATTAAATCACAATTGATTATTACTTTCCCATTTCTCCAAAATTTTCCAAATTTAGGCCAATGGCCCAACTCCAACATTTTATAAAGGATCAATATGCCAATGGTCAATTCAAGACATCAATTTGATATTTCCAAGCTTAATTGATGATTTCCCCAAATTAGTCAAAATTAGGGTTTTAATAAAGATTGGGGCTTTTCAATTCTATGCATGAAAATATGAAATTGAAGTTCTAGGGACCACATATCCAAGGCCAATCAAAACATAGACCTACTACATATACTCTAGGAAATCCAAAATGACCCAAGACGTGCATACCTTCAAGATTTGCTTAAAAGAGGGAGAGAGAGATAACCTAAAACATATATACAAATGATTAGAGATACTCTACCTTTGCAAGCAAATTACCAAAAACTCTAGGAGAGAGTCCTTCAACACAAGCCACGTAGCTATACCCGTCAATGTGTAGAGGGAGATGAGAGGAACAAGGTTTGTGAAAGGTTTTCCCTCAAAATCCCTCAAACTTGAAGGGGATCAAGAGAGAAGGTAGAGAGAGATAAATTCGTGAGATAAGGAGACGGAGACGAGTGGAGGTTGTTGGGAATGATGGATAGACTGATTTTCGTTTAGGGTTGAGTAGGAAAAGACCTTATATAGGTGCCCAAAACTTGTCCCAAAAATATCCTTAATGAAGGGCATATCGATATACACTAGCTGTATATCAATATGCAATAGTCGTGCATTAGCCCAGACAGCACTGCATTTCGATATACCCCACGTTGGTATATTGAAATGCCACAAGAGGAATTTCGAGCAGAAAGATTTACATTTCGATATACCCCAAGGGTATATCGAAATATGATATGAAGGAATGGGATCAGCGAACTTCCTATATCGATATGCACCTATTGTACATATCGAAATACACCCATTTTGATATAGAGGACCAGACATCAGCATTTTGATATACCCGTAGCATATATTGAAATGTAACTAAAGGAAAAGAAAACAGTGGACCTCTTATTTCGATATGCTCTCTTTGTATATCGAAATACAAAGAGAGTTTGAACTCTCTGAACGAAAGATGCAAAGGAGCATTTCAATATGCTCCCTTAGCATATCGAAATGACAGATGGCCAGGCCACTCCCCACAACATGCATATCGAAATGCAAGGGGATGGGGCCACTATTTATATCAAAATGAATGGGACAAAAATGAAAGATTTTATTTCTCGATTCGTAATTGCCGAACACTCATGGCAATCACCGAACATCCATTCACATACCAAATTCCCCATATCGAGCCTAGTCAACTCTTTATGATTCAATAATCAACCCGGGGAGGCTCGAGAACATATAAGAATCAATTTGGGAATTGATTCAAATGACCAATAGGAATATTTATTCAAGGGAATGATATTAGTTGATTCCAAATGAAATTCAATGAATATTTAAATGATTAAATATTCTCAAGGATACCCTTAAAATAAAGGGAATTTATATTTAAATTTTTGAACCATTACAATCCATCCTCCTTAAAGAATTTCATCCTCGAAATTAACAAGATCGAACATATTGAAACACAATGGGATGAAAGGATGATTTCATTAGAAGTACAACAAGATGAGCAAAGAAATTACATTAGGAATCAAATAATTCCAGATATTGCTCCCGGATTTCACTTTCTCTTTCCCAAGTAGACTCTTCGATGTTATGGTTCTTCCAAAGAACTTTGACAAGAGGAATAGTCTTTCCCCGCAAGACTTTTTCCTTCGAATCCAAAATACGAACAAGTCATTCTTCATAGGAAACATACGCTTCCAAGGCAATGGTAGACTAATCCTGAACATGAGAAGGATCGGGATAGTAGCATAGAGACATGAAACATATCATGAACACTTAAGATTTGATAAGGCAAAGCTAAATGATAAGCCACTTCCCCTATCCGTTCAATGACATCGAAGGGCCCAATAAAGTGAGGAGCCAACTTACCCCTCTTCCCAAAACGAGTAGTTCTATGATGGGGTGATACCTTCAAGAAAACATGATCACCAACTTCAAAAGACAAAGGACGGCGACAAATTTGACAAGAGGCAAATGGTCACCCCAATTACCTTGATAATCCAAGACGTACGCACGTAGCATATCCTCTAAGGTTTGGATGGTGCGTTCTGACAACCCATCGGTTTGAGGATGGAAAGACGTACTAAAGTGAAGCTCGGTTCCAAAAGATTTTTGCAAACTCTTTAAAAACGTGAAGTGGAACGAGGATCACGATCGGATATGATGGACAATGGTCTCCCATGAAGACGAATAACCTCACGAATATATAATTGGCTGAAAGAATCCACAGATTGAGATACTCGAACATATAGAAAGTGGGCTGACTTGGTCAATCTATCAATGACCATCCAAATAGCATCCTTTCCATCCTCCAACCGAGGCAAACCAGAAACAAAATCCATAGTGACATATTCCCACTTCCACTCCAAAATGGGCAAAGGCTAAAGAATACCCATCGGACGTTGATGTTCGACTTTGACTTGTTGGCAAACAACGCATCGCCTAACAAAATTTGTGACATCACTCTTCATTCCGGACTACCAAAACTGTTGCCGCAAGTCATGGTACATTTTATTTCTTCCCGGATGGACTGAAAAAGGGGAATGATGAAATTCATAAAGAATTTCCTATCGGCATGGAAAGGGAATGAAAAACTTTCCTTGATAGCAAACACTTAAATCTTCAAACACAACCCAATTCCGAGGTGCCTCACCCTCAAGATATCTAGAACGCATGATTGTTGTTTCTTCATCCTCAATTTGTGCTTCCATAACTTTCTTAGACAACGACTATTGAACATTCATATTGTACAAAGTGATATTTTCTCCACTTTCTTCAACATTATGAACGAATTCTCTTAAATCATCTACACATTTCCAGTCACGAATGGCAAGGCTATCCAGGTGACAGAACCATCGGCTCAACGTATCGGCAACCACGTTAGCCTTACCCAAGTGATAATGCAACTCAGAATCATAATTCTCTAGATGTTCCATCCATCGATGCTAACGCATATTAAGTTCATTTTGCGTGAACAAATACTTGAGGCTCTTGTGGTCGGAGAAAACTTTAAATTTCTTGCCATAGAGATAGTTCCGCCAACTTTTCAACGCAAAAATTATCGCGGCAAGCTCCAAATCATGCGTCAGATAGTTCTTCTTGTGGATTTTCAACTGACGAGACCCATAAGCCACAACTTTACCCGCTTGTATCAATACACAACCCAACTCGTCATGCGAAGCATCACAATAAATGGTGTATCGATACCTCTTTCCGGAACAATAAGAATAGGAGAAGGTGTCAAATGCCTCTTCAACTCCTCAAAAGCAGTTTCACAAGTATCATCCCAAATAAAACGGATGTCCTTACGAGTAAGACGAGTCATAGGGGCCGCAAGACGAGAGAAGTCAATGACAAAGTGCCGATAATAACCCACAAGACCGAGAAAACTATAGACTTTGAATACATTAGATGGTCTAGGCCAGGAAAGAATGGCCTCAATCTTGACCGGGTCAATGGAAACACCGTCTTGAGACACCACATGCCCCAAGAACTTTACTTCCGAAAGCCAAAATTCGCACTTACTAAGTTTGGCATAAAGCTAGTTTTCGCGCAAGAGATCAAGGACAATACAGAGATAAGCTTGATGCTCTTCCACTAAAGCTGAGTAGATGAAAATAACGTCTACAAACACCATCAAAAACTGATCTAAGAAAGGATAAAAGATATGGGTCATATGATCCATGAATGTAACTGGAGCATTGGTTAGCCCAAATGGCATAACCACAAACTTGAGGTGGCCATAACGAGTACAGAATGATGTTTAGAAACATCCTCTTCCCGAATACGCAACTGGTGATAACCGGACCGCAAATTAATCTTAGAGAAACAAGTAGAACCTCGTAATTGATCAAATAGATCGTCAATCCTGGGCATAGGATAACAGTTCTTGATGGTCACTCGGTTCAACTTGTGATAGTCAATACAAAGATGAAGAGACCCATCCTTCTTCTTGGCAAAGAGAGCAGGCACTCTCCAAAGAGAAGAACTCGGGCGGATGAAACCCAACTCAAATAATTCCTCAATTTGGGACTTTAATTCCCTCAGCTCGACAAGAGAAAATTGGTATGGTGGAATAGAGATAGGAGCAAATCCAGGAATGAGGTCGATAGAGAACTCCACTTCTTTTTTGGGAGGTAGACTCGATAATTCCTCTGAAAATACATCAGGGAAGTCACACACCACAGCCGACAGCTCTTGGCACTTGGAGACATCATCATCCAAGGCCAAGCTGGCAAGCAAACAACAAATGGAACCATGTTCCTTCGAATTATAAAAGGCTGACTCAATAGGATCCTGCCAATTCCCAATGAAATAAAAGAAGTCTCCTTCTGGCACTTGAATCAAGATACGATGACAGAAACAATCTATATTGGTGTGATGGTAGGATAACCAATCCATGCCTAAGATGACATCAAATCCAGACATGTTTAACAATATAAGGTCGAAAGAAAAGTGTCGATTGGCGATTGTCATCTCGCACTATCGACAGAAATAGTTTAAAGGAATATGGCCTCCAACAAGAGATTCCACCAATATAGGAGGGTCAAAGACCTCCAACTCTAATCCCAAAGCAGATGCAAAAGATAATGCCAAAAAAGAATGAGATACACTAGAATCAATAAGAACAGATGCCCAAGAGTTATAAATAAGAATGTTACCATGCATAACCGATGCCTCTGGCTACTGAACAGAAGGTTGAGGGGTAACAGATGGAATAACATACACTCGACCCTGAGTCATCTGGCCACGCCCTGCACCACTACACTGTCCTGAAGACCGTCCTGGTCCCAAAGGACCTTTTCTGTCAGACCTAGAGCCCTGGCTAGAAGAAATTAGATCTGTCTGAAACTACTATTGCTGCTGGAATGGCTGGACATGACGGGGCTGCTAGACAGACCCTGTCTCACTACGCTCAATACCCTTAGAGGGTCAAAATTTGGAGATGTGACCAGTTTGGCCACAATCAAAGCAAGTAACCTGTGGGCATTTAGTATGGAAGTGTCCAGGCTGATTATACTGGTGGTAGACAACTTGAGTTTGGAAAGAAATACCAGACTGACCTGGGTTAACTTGTTACTTTTGCCCCTTAGAGAAATGTGATTACTCACGCGATCGCTTCTTTCCAAAGCTATCTGAGGAACCACTAGAGCCTGAGGACTGGCCTCTAGGTTCCTAAATCTTAACCTCTCGGAAAGGTTCCCTCTTTGATTCAATAAGTATGGCACACTCTACCATATCGACGAAGACTCGAATACGGTGGCCCACGATCAAACGCTAGATAAAAGGATAAAGACCTCGCTCGAACCTCTTACACTTCTTTTCTTCTGAACTGGCCCAGTTTTGATCACACCGAGATAAGGATTGAAACTTGATGGCATATTGAGTCACTGACATGGTTCCCTGCTCAAGCCTCTCAAACTGCTCACGGAGACCATCACGAAATGATTCAGGAAAATAATGACCTTCAAAGATGGCTTCAAAATCATTCCAAATCATGGATCCAAGAGGATCGATAATTATTTGAGGATTTGCACCGGCAAAGACCCGAAGAGCATCCCTCTGTGCTTCAACAATCGAAGTCCGCCAAGCATTTGCTTCCCCAACAAGTTGGTATGAAGCGAGTGAGAGACTAACCTTGTTTTAGGTGATTTTAAGGATTTCGAAGACCTTGCGGATCTCCGTCATCCAATGATCAGCCTCAATAGGGTCGCCTTTACTAGTGAACTTAGGTGGATCTATGTGACGAAACTCCCAAAGAGATTCAGATATACAGCTGGGAGCATTCTCTTTAGGCATAGCAACCCCTCTGCTAGCCTCAATCACTGCGGTAGCAATATCCCGAATGAATTGACCGGCATTGTCCATCCCTCCAGGGATGACCCCTTCAGGTTGAGCAATACTTGGGACATCCCTAGGTAAGCCATTGACTTCCTCACTACCCTCATCAGGAATCAAGACTCCATGACGTCCACGACCACAACGGTTAGCCATAATTCTATAAGACAGAAAGAATGACGATAGCGTCAATAAGGGAGTTCATAGGACCTAAGATAGGTCACCAAAGACAACCACTAGACTAGATTGAAACACCGACCAAGACTGGGGACGGATACCAATGACTAAAAATTTAGGAACAACTAGTCAACTACCACCAATCAGGGCCAGACACCCTAACAACCAATGATAGAGAAGGACTCTATGAATAGGCATTTATAAGTTATTTGTTTCAAAATTTTCGATATCGGATCTTATGCAATGCGTGCAAATACTCAACACACAAGTACACATGCACAATCACACCACATGAAATGTAGCAGTCACGCAATGCACCCATCGAGACTAAATGTCTCCCCAAAGTCCCTAAGTTTTCAAAACTAAAGCTCTGATACCAATTGTAACGGCCCCAGAATTTAAACCATTTTTTAAAGGGATATTAGAGCATTTTAGATAAAATACTACAACATAAAGTCTATCATCCCATGCATGTCCAAACCACATGCCAATCACAAGCAATAAGTAAATAAATCTAGTTTAAATATTACAAACTGGGTACCCAAATAAAAGATAAAGTGCGGAAAGATAAATAAGATTGCATTACAATAAATGAGTTCTTCAAATTCTTCAAAGCCTTGGAGCTCCACCCCCGAGCTATGCCAAGTGATCCTTCCCTAAAAATAGAGGGTTAGGCATATGCCTAGTAGAGAAAATCTAAACAAGCAATATATGCAATAAGAGTGCATGTGAAAAAAAGATATAAAGAATGTAAGAATGTATGCATGTAAAGAGCCCGATAGGTTTCCATTGCGAGATAATCAAGTGTAATAGAGTTTCCAAAACAGTCGTTTAATTTCCAATTGTTCACCACTACCAAGTCATCATGTCAAACCACACCTTGTCAAGACATGGATTTTTCAAATGATTTTCCCAATTCCTTAAGTGAGTTTAGACTATTAATTTCTGACTTAGATGCTCGTCAACTATCTAAGTGTATAATTTCTAGAATTACCCGACTCGACGGGAGGGTCCAGTCAAACCTCCATTGTGCAATGTCATGAACGTAACCGTTCAGGGATCAAAATCCCATAAAGTATAGTCAACTCATGGATCAAAATCCTTAATTAAATCACAATTGATTATTACTTTCCCATTTCTCCAAAATTTCCCAAATTTAGGCCAATGGCCCAACTTCAATATTTTATAAAGGATTAATATGCCAATGGTCAATTCAAGACCTCAATTTGATATTTCCAAGCTTAATTGATGATTTCCCCAAATTAGTCAAAATTAGGGTTTTAATAAAGATTGGGCCTTTCAATTCTATGCATGATAATATGAAATTGAAGTTCTAAGGACCACACATCCAAGGCCGATCAAAACATAGACCTACTACATATACTCTAGGACATCCAAAATGACCCAAGATGTGCATACCTTCAAGATTTGCTTAAAAGAGAGAGAGAGAGAGAGATAATGTAAAACATATATACAAATAGTTAGGGATAATCTACCTTATGCAAGCAAATTACCAAAAACTCTAGGAGAGAATCCTTCAACACAAGCCACGTAGCTATACCCGTCAATGTGTAGAGGGAGGTGAGAGGAACAATTATTGTGAAGAGTTTTCCCTCAAAATCCCTCAAAATTGAAGGGGATCAAGAGAGAAGGTAAAAAATGGTTTGTGAGTCGGCCCCGACCGGATCACTTATCATTCCTTTGAGATTGCAAACAAAATAAAAATGAACAAAAACATCAAGTCTCTTGATTTAGATCACTGGCGAAGTTTAGTAACCTTCGTGATTTGAATCGGGAAATGGTTTGTGAGTCGGCCCTGACCGGATCACTTATCATTCCTTTGAGATTTCAAACAAAAACAAACAAAAACGTTCAAATCA
>NMUG010005227.1:0-13270 GCA_002855965.1 Monotropa hypopitys | reverse complement strand
GCCATCACCGGTCATGTGCTCTTCCTCCAAAATATCCTCATCCAACTGCTCTTCCACAACATCTTCTAGGGGTTCCTCCAATTCAACTCTCACCACACCATCATTGTCAATGAACAACCCCTTTCGAATTGCAGGCTTTGTGCAATCGGCGAACCTATGACCAGGTTCTTCGCATTTGAAACAGCGACATGCACCTCCAGCCAAGGGCCTAATGGGATTTGGAATTGGGGCCCTAGCAGGCACAACCCCAGCAGCACCTGTTCCACGAACAATCTCCTGTGGGACAACACCCCGATTGTTAGAAGTGGTCCAGGTTTGCCCACTCAAGCGTCGCTTAATCTGTCTTTCAAGTTGCAGTGCTTTCTGGTGAGCATCAGATATAGTGTATACATCAAACATATTCAATGTGTCTTGGTATTGGATCTGCAATCCTCCAATGTACCTCGACACGAGGTGGTTGTCCGTCTCTCCTAAATCGTTGCGCGCCATCAACTGATAGAACTCAGTGGTATAGTCATCCACCGATTTTGCACCCTGGCGCAAGTTTTGGAACCTCTGGTACATCATACGCGAGTAGTTATGGGGTAAGAAGGCCTCACATAGGTGTTTCTTCAGCTTTTCCCACGAATCAATCTTCCGCTTCCCCATGCAAGCACGGTTCAACTTCAGTTGCTACCACCACGCCGCAGTCCTTCCACGAAAACGAGTTGCAACCAGGGGTACTCGTTTACTGGCCGGGACCTCCTTGAACTCCAGAACCTCCTCGACGGCAAAGAGCCAGTCAAGAAACTCCTCTTCCCTCATCCCGCCTTGGAACTCTGGGATGTCGATTCTCAGACCTGTCTCCCACCGATTATTATTGACAAAAGGCTCTCGTTCCTCCCTCCTGTAAGGCTGTCGAGGTTGCCTCTCCTGTCTCCGTGGTGGTTGTCTCTCGGCAAAGGGGTTCACTTCCTCTACATCCCCCTCTTCGCTACCAACATCCTCAGAGTCGTCTTCCTCCACAGCTTGCAGATTAGGGTTTCTTCGTTGCGGTGCCTGTGGTTGCTGTTGCGGCGGCTGCTTTTGCGGCGGCGGCTGTTCTAGTTGAATCTGGATCGCAGAAACACTGGCGGCCAGAGCTTCCACCACCTGCTGCAATCGATCTAGTCGGTCGTCTTCTCTCACCTCCTGGTTCGGGCGGCATCTGGGCGGCATCGTCTCTCAAGGATTGGAACTGAGCTCTGATACCAACTGATGTAGTCCTACAATGACTGAACGGTAGCCAAACCCTAACTGTATGATACAGGAAGGATTCCTTCTCTAATCCCCGTTGATTCAAATGAATACCAAGAGTTAGAGGCAACAATCGTCGTTGATTGAAACAATACCGAGCGATTTGGGATAAGCTTGTGCAGAAAACACAAGAATGTTTCATATATCAGAAGTGCCCTAATCTGAGGCATACAATGACTTAAATACGAAACTGAAGAAAACCCTAATGGGCCAAAACAGTTTGGGCCAATAAGAAGAAACATAAGGATAAAAAAAGCCCAAACACAAATGGGCAAAATAGACAGTTCTAGAAGCGTTGTTTGGGATCTTCTGCTGTGGGAAAATGGCGTAGCTACTTTCTAGTACGTGCGCCTCTCCGATAGCTTTCCAACGCCATATTATAATTGAAATTTCGAGTTATACAGCCAAAGTTATGGCTGATTTACCAACAGCACGTGCGTAGCGTCTCCCACGTGTCTCCAGATAATCTTCTGCAATGCTATCGGCATCAAAAGGGCGTCCTACTTCCTCAATCCTAACAAGAACCACAATTTTCCTAAATCAACCGAACTTTCCTCAAATGATCGTCTAATCGTACACTCGACCCAATTCACACTCCCTCGCATTCTAATCCACCCACGGATACTCAATCAAGCATGAAGGCGAATCAATTTCATTAATTTATCAAAAACGATCATAAATTCCAAAACATAGGACTTTTAGTGAAACCGTTAATTTTGATTTAGGAAATCGTTAGTGAGCTACATATCGACACATACACGAGATAGTAACATATTTACCTCAAAGCGCGTTGACGGAAGAAAATCCTAGACGCGTCAAACTTCGGTGCTCGTGAACCTATGGAGATCAAAACAACGGCAACAATGATTAGAACAATGTTCCCTAAAGAGTAAACATGAGAAACCCACTTGGAGAAATCGACTTACCAAAATTTCGTGGAGAATGACTTCGATATGCACGTTGCCGGAGAGCTCTCGATGCGTAGAACAACGTTTCTCCTTCGGGGACTTTGATCCGATCCCTCTAGGGACTTGGTTGTGAAGAGAGAGGAGAGAGCATCAATGGAGGTAGAGAGAGAAGAGAGAGAGTCCTAGGGTTAGAAAATGAGGGAGAAGAGAGTTCTGGCCATTTTTAGGGTATAAGGAACGACCTAGGGGTGAAATGACAACTTTGTCCCTCATTAAAACACAAAAAAAATCACTTTTCCGCGCGCGTCGTCCGGACGAAGCTCACCATCATCCGGACGAAACCCACCTTGGTCCGGACGACCAACCCCGTGGTCCGGACGATGCCTCCTGGAACAAAAACCTGAAATCTGGAACCTTCGTCCGGACGAGACTAGCCCGTCGTCCGGATGACCCTACCTGAACCATTTGGCTGCCTCCCTGCCGAGCTCGTCCGGATGAGACTCGGTCATGGTCCGGACGACCAGACCCGAAAATTTTCAAAAACTTTAACGCGTGACTTCCGAACGTATTTCGATCATATCTTCTCCGTCCGACCTCCGATTGAGGTGATTCAAGTTGCGTTGGATTCGTAATCGAATCCTCTACCTCATCCTAGGGTCAACCACCTTAAAATTGCACTAGGATTTTAAGATAAAATAAATTTTGATTTTAAATCTAATTTAGAATACGAATCGATATTCTAGAAATTCCTTTTTGAAATACAGGTCGTGACATAATAAGTTCTACAATAAGTATCAGAAAAGATACAACTCAAGGAAATATTACCAAGGAGTCAACAAGTTATGCAATGAGTCATCAAACAAAATACAATGAAACATCAATAAGAGAATCGCTAAATCAAGACTCCGATCTCTCGCAAACATCTGCCTTCTGTGGGCAACTCCTTGTCATATGGCCAACTTATCTGCATGTAAAACAAGACTTCGGTGGTGGTAGTGGCAAGGTGCACTAGGCATGAAAATGGCATGGATGTTGACATTTGTGGTACATAATTTGAGATTTGAAGATGACTCTAGGCTTGCGAAATGAGGAAGATGACTCCACACTCTACCATTTACACATAGCTTTAGACTAGTTTGAAGATTTCCTCTTCCTAAGGCTACAGGATGAAGATGAACTCATCCCTACTAGTTGCTGATATGGATCCCATACATACATGTTCTTCATATCATCACGACAAGACTCTATGGCTATGGCACTCTCTAATGAGGTGCCGAAATTTTGAATCTGCTTCCCCACAACAAATGGTCGAATAAAAACATGTACACGATTTTCAAATCTTCTACACTCACGATCCTACGAACTAATCAACTCGGGCACAAAATGGGACATGGTTTGAAATTTGGTGGCATACTGGAAGACATTCATATCACCTTGGGCCAACTTCTTAAAATGAAACCTCAACTTCTCACATAAGGAATTTGAAAAATATTGGTCTTTGAAGGTGGTTTGAAACTCTTCCCAAGAGATACCTTCTAAGGGAGTGGCATTGGATGATTGCCCACCCAATACGAAACTCTTTGGATATTTCTTTTTGCTTCTATAATCGCACTCCACCATTCATTGGCCTCTCCAATGAGTTGATATGCAGAAAAAGGCACTTTAATGCCATTACCAACGATTCTTAGGGTATCAAAAATCATACGGATCCTAGGAATCCAATGATTGTCCTCAATTAGATCACCTACTCTATAGAACTGAGAAGGGTCCATGCGATGGAATTCCTTCATTGCACTTGAGGCCCGACTTATTTCACCAACTCCAGACACACCTGTCTCATGGACGACCTCTGCAATGGTTGTTGCTAGCCTTCGAGCCAACTAGATATGGTCCAAAGGTGCCCCTTCACCATCAACAGCTCTTAGCGTAGGGTTGTTGTGACAACTTTATCCTTTGTTATCCCTTTCCTGGTCTGTTATATGCCTAGTAACCCTCTAGCTACCTCGCAAAGAAAACATCCAAGTGTCACCCAAAGAGAAAATACGAAGACAATTATGGTACAAACACGCAAATTTATTAACCAGTTAGACCTTTACACCAATAATAGGTCTAAGTCCAACATACGGCCATCGAATAATGAACTCCAACTAGCCAACTTCGCCAATTCTACCACAAGGTGAAGTATTTAGCAATGATTAGGTGCCTCACAAATAGCACCTTAATCTGATAGCTAACACATGACAACCTCAAAGTGCTAACTTAGATCTATGGTCAACCAAACTAAATTAATCTTATAAATGGTTATCACCAACGAGTCATACCCCTTAGGGGACATGTTATGAAATCTCGACAACACATCAAGATACAAGAGTACAAATGTGCGGAAGTGAAATTAGTACAATATCTAGATACAACTGATACAAGGTATATAAAATACAAAATGCAAAGGAAAGCAAAAGTGGCAAAGCTCCCCGAGAAAATCCAGTAGTTGACTCGAACTCCAACCAACAAGCCCTCATATCCCTGCAATATAGAACACTAGGGGAAGGGGTCTAAGCAATCCAAATGCTCAGTGAGAAAAAACCCTAACTACTACCATGCATGCATATGGTGGGTGAGTGCCCAAGTGTCCATGTAATGACCTGTCCCGTCCCTATACAATATTATCTGTTTTGGCTGCCAAATCCCAGTGGACTTCATAGGGGGTCACTCATCCTTGGACTAATCCAGGATGAGTATGCTTAACTATGATGTTCCAATGGACTTTTATGCCCGTACGGCTTTAAAAGGCCTTGTGCAAGGTAGGTTCATAATCTATTATTTATAGCACACACAATTTATATCTACCAAGCGATGTGGAACTTGTCCACTGACCCGGATGTCCCCTCTAGGACTCAAGTTGACACCTTATATTGGGGTGTCACAATATCTCCCACTTGGACCACACGTCCTTGTATGGGGTCAATATTATCCTCTGGTCCCACATTTCCAATTGGTGAAGGCTCTGATACTATATGTAATGATCTGCCCCCTCCCTTCCCAATATTGTCTGCTTTGGCTACCAAGTCCCAATGGACTTCCCAGGGAGTCACCCATCCTTAGACTAATCGAGGATGAGCACGCTTAATTGATATGTTCTAATGGACTTTGACGTCCGTACGACTTTAAAAGGCTTTATGCAAGGTAGGTTCTTAATCTATTATTTATAACATACACAACTTACATCCATCAAGAGATATGGAACTTGTCCACAGACCCAGATGTCCCCTCTGAGACTCAAGTTGACACCTTAGACTGGGGTGTCACAGTACACATGCAAGAAGTGCTAAAGAAATAGAGAAAGAAACCACAATCGTATGATATGAGAACACATCCTCAAGACACGATTGAACCAAGCATGCACATCACTATTTAACTTTGTGATTTGATTCTTTAGTTCCCCGATGTCTTGTTTTGTACTTTGCATGAATGAAATTAATTGTTCTTCTAGATTTTTCCTAATTGGTTGATCGTAAGACATCGGGAGATCATTTCCTTGAGAGTTTTGGTACCCGAAACTCAGAGGATGATTAGGAACTTGTCTTTGGAAGTAGGGTTGTAGGTAACCTTGGTTTTGGAACTAATTTGGTGGTGGAGGAAGAGGAGGTTTTTCTTGTATAGTATTATCACTCTTCCAGTTGAAATTCGGATGATTCCTCCATCCCGGATTTTAAGTCTCGGAATAGGGGAAATTATATGATTTTCTGAGCTGATTAGGCTGTTGCATGACAGCATTCACTGTATTTTGTTCATTCAAAATCTCCTTGAATGTAGGAATGGTCGGGCAATCTTGGGTGCTATGATTGTTTGAGTCACAAATGGTGCACAACTCTACCTCTCTTGGCTTTTCAGCCACTTCATGCACCTTTCTCACCTCCATTTGTTCAATCTTTTGGGATAGGTTGGAGATCTTCGCATGGAGATCCTCTGATGCATGGTACTTCCCACTCGCACTTGGTTGGCTTGGACCACTACCCTTAGTCCTGTCATTGGGACCTAAGACGTCCCATGACTGTGCATTCTCCGAAAGATGTTCAAAATAATCTAAAGTCTCATCGGGGTCTTTACTTAAGAACTCCATGTTGCACATCATCTCAACAAACTGTCTAGTCTTAGGAGAGGTCCCCTCATAAAAGAAGCTCACAAGTTTCCAAGGCTCATAGCCATGGTGAGGGATACAACTCAACAAATCCTTATATCTCTCTCAGTATTGATAGAATGATTCATTCTCTCTGAAAAAATTTGGATTTGTTTTTTCAATGTGATTGTTCTATGTGCTGGGAAAATTTTCTTGAAAAACTCTTTTAAAAGGTCCCCCCAACTTATGATTGACCTTGGCATCAATGAATTGAGTCAGGTCTTAGCCTTGTCTTTCAATGAGAATGGAAACAACTTAATATACGCAAAGTCTTCTCGCTGATTATATTCCAACATCATCTTAACAATCTCCTCAAATTCCTTGACATGGAGATAAGTATTCTCATTCTCCATGTCATGGAAATGTGGTAGATGTTGGATCAAACTAGGGTGCACAACAAACTCTCGAGCTAGGACAGAAAGATGGATGCATGAAGGGGTAGTTGTCCTACAATGATTCAAATAATCTCTCATAGTTCGCATTTGATATTGGTCGTGATTGTTCCTCATCTCTTCCTCCACATATTGGTCATTTCTTTGTGGGTGGTTATGTGCATGCATTACATGTCTACCATTGTTATTTGTTGTATTTTGAGGGTTTGGTAGATTGATGGGGGGATTGTGCATGTTCTCTTGTGGGTGAGGTGTAAGGTTATTATGGAACTCTACATTTTGGTGTTCAAATTGTTCTTGGAAATTTGGATTTGCCATGAGAGGGTCCGAATTTCTTCGAACAAGTTTATTTGTCGAGCCACGATTCCACATTTCAATAGATTATTTCCTCTCTCTCCACTCTAGTAGCCAACAAATTACTTTACCAATTACTCCTACTTGCATAAAAGAAGACCAGTAATGGCGACCAGAATTGAATTGAAAGAGGAGGGATAGAGAATACCTCGATGCACAGCAAATTAATTCTGCAGCTCAGCGAAACAAAATTTTTTTCTTTCAATAGCTGTGTAGACTCCCGATAGTTAGCATTGGCTCTACTGGGAATGCGCACTTTAAAATTTTCACAGCCTTCCTCGTTATCTCCAATTCCCGGGAATTAAGATCTGGAATTCCCGATAATTTCCCTTCTTGTTGCTTACTTCCTATGGTGCAGGTCTGTTCTTCCGGTATAGTGAGTTCCTTCTACCATAAAAGCAGGACCTAATTCCTTCCTCAGCTTTGATTCCAAGTCAATTCCCATGAGTTGAGTGAGTGTACTTCCGGTAATTCAGTGCTCTGTCTTTGGCCTTCGAGATCTTCAAAAAAAATTTAGCACAGCAGATTGTAATTCTCGGTAGAAGATAATGAAATTACCGGGAATACAAGAGTGCTTCTCTTCCTTTCTTCGCTCTGTTTTTCCTCTAATTATGCTCTGTTTTTTTTTTCATTTTGAATTTTTAAATGTTTTTGGATTTTTTTCTGAATAATAAAACTAATGGATGCACTATTTCAAAGTAAAATCAAAATCAATGCCAAGTCACCGACAACGGTGCTAAAAATGCTTGACTTACACAAAACATAATTGTGCAATTAACTCTAAAATCAGTGGATTCAATGGAAGTCCAAATCTAAAAATTAAATCAAGCACCCAAGCACAAGTGAATTGATTCAAAAGGGTTGTCAATCAAGCACAATAGTTCTGATAAATAACCAGGTCATCTCCTCAGGGACTTGGGAGATTTTAATTTTTCCTCAAACAGTGCTTATGTGTGGGTTCTAAGAAAAGAAAATTCAAGATCGGTCGAGTGTCCAGATTTCTGGATTGAGATTCAAATTAGCTAAGTAAAACAAATTGGATATTAAAAGTAATGAAGGAAAATAAGATCTAATTCTCAGATCATTAGCAATGTAATCACAACACTCTCACTCTCTAGAATTATCTCATAATCATTCACTTAACATTAGAATGATTACAGAAGATGAGCATGAAATTCAATCAACAATAGAAGATAGAATCAAGAGGTTGATCTATGATGAACTCAACATTCCTCTGAGGAATTAATCTCATGTAAGTATACGATGTGTCAATCAATAGATTGTCTACAAAGTATCAAACCCGAAATTAATTCATCAAGTGGTTTCTAAATTATACAAAATCAAACTTGCATTCTTATTCAATGGATTCCGAGAATTGAGAGAGAGAGAGAGAGATGGTATTATTACATTACCTCAGATCCTTGAATTAGATCCTGTGAGAATTAGCCACTCATTGATTCTAATTATACTGAGAAACAATCACAATTATCTAAACCCATATTCAAAGCAAAATTGAATGAAACAGTACTTTAATTCAAATGAAAATTCAACAATAATTGAGAATAGAGTTCAGATGCAAAATCAAAACAAGTTTCTTATGCTAGAAATCAAAATGGAAAGGAAAGAACAACAAGAGAATTCAGAACTACTCAGAGAAATAAAGTTCACCTACAATTCTACTCTCTACTCTACCAAAATCTGAATTAGCTATCTGTCATACTTTTTTTATAAATTGAATCTCTTTCCTTTTATAGCTACCCTAAATTCTTCCCTTGGAATTGCGACCAGCCCCCTTTATCATTTGCATTTTCCACTTTCTTCCCGCGCTACTACATTTAGGCAATCAATTCCCAAGAGTTCAATTTGTAGATTACCGGGAGATCACTGCTCGGTTGTCCAACCTTCCTTGTTCTCCCGAAAGTTCATTCCCACATTTCCTGTAATTGGCTCCTTAGCTTTTCTTCTTACATTGCTTTCCCGGGAATAGAGATGGGGCATTCCCGGGAGTTCCAGTCACTGTTGCTTCTTGTGTAACCTTATTTTCTTCCTTTCCCGGTAATCGATGTAACGACCTATATTTTATAAAAGTATTTTCGGAAAATTAAATCGTCTCGTAATTTAGATTCGGTATCTTAAATTATTTTATCTTAAAATCCTAGTGTGATTTTAAGGTGGTTGACCCTAGATTACGATAGAGCATTTGATTATGAATCCAATGAGACTTGAATTGCCTCAATCGGAGGTCGGACGGGAAAGTTATCAACTTTTAAAGTTTTATTAGAAATTTTCTTAAGGACGACCGGTACACGAGAAGTGGTCGACCGGTCGGGATAATGCAGTGGACGCTTATATAGGCGCCGACCGGTACACGCAATGTGGTCGACCGGTCGGGTTGGTCTAGTGGACCTTTCAAAAGGGCCGCGACCGGTACACGTGATTCGGTCGACCGGTCGCCGAATTTCAGAGAGTTGTTCAGAAGGGTCGCGACCGGTACACGCAATGTGGTCGACCAGTCGCGAAGGCCAAATTTCGTGCAGAATTGCTTCATTAAGGGTATTTTCGGGAATTCAAGTCTAAGGATACATATACCAAGTGGAGCCCAAAAATGGGTCATCTTCTTCACATTTTCTGAACCCTACTCTCTCTCTACCTCCATTACACCCATCATCTCCCTTCTCTCTAGGATTTGAAGGCTTTCCAAGGGGATTTTAAAGAAATCCCAAGAACAAACATCGTTCTACACGTTGAGAGCTATACGGGAAGCACCATAACTCGTCCATTCGTCGATTTTCAGATTTTTGGATTTTTGGGAAAGCTCCTGGAGGTAGGAAATGTTTATTATCTAGTATGTTCTTGATTGTGCTCTCCCCTATCCCCTTGTGTGAGTCCTTAATTTTATTCAATTTCATGCCTAGATGTAAAATCATAAAATTGACATAGGGTGTGGTCTTGAATCATGAAATTGGTTGAGGGCTTATAAGTCTTACATGTTTAATTGCATTCTATGTTGTTCAATTTCATGTTTAAGTGTTTTGGGCAAAACCCCCAATTTTTGGGAAATCCTAGATTTCTATAAATTAGGACTTTTGGTGTATTGATCATCTCATGATAGAATTGAATGTGAAATCATGAAATTGGACACAAAACATGTAGAATTACATGTTGGAGTAATTGTGGTGTCGTCAAGTCTTGCATGGAATTAATAATCATTCATGCAATTGGGCATCCTTGATGTGTGTGATGCATGTGGTGTGTGATCTATGTGTGTTGGTCCATTGTCACATTGTAAATTGTGAATATAAAGGAATGAAAATGATGACCCGTAAATTGGACCATGCCTCATCCATTCGCGTGATTTTTTGGAATGGAGATTGAGCCCATTCGCGTGACTTTCGGAATGGTAGTTGAACATCTTCGCGTGATTTTTTAGAAGATTGTTTATGTTGGTTACTACAATAGGGAGTTTATGATATAAGACATTCGCGTGATTTTCGGAATGTCATAGCATTCGCGTGATTTTCGGAATGCGGGATGGTCACTCCATCCGCGACATTGTGTACAATGGGGGTAGCATAGCCCTCCCAACGTTACTTGGGGAATGATGGATAGGAATGGATAGCGTGTCGGCCAACACCTATACCACTTCCGCCCTATCAAGTATTACAACAATATTCGTGAAAATGCGGAACAATTAGGATAACTTGGAATAGACTTGTCATGGGATTCCAATGAGTATCTTACATATGAAACCAAGAAGAAGAAATGGTGAACTCATGTTTATACCTCGGAAAGAAATGGAAAGTCATATGCATGTTCATAAGCACTTGTTCTATTTGCTTGTTTAGCATACCTTGTATGTGGTTGTGTGATGGAGTCACATGGTAGTAATGGATCATTGTCTTTGTTATGTCTTGTACATATGCATGTGTTGCATGTGTTGCATGCCCAACATTCACACACTCGTTCACGGCCAGTCTTGAGCATGCTAGGTAATAGGTATTTCCTACTTTGGCGTGATACGCCCTTATTTTTCTCCACAGGTTGTGATCCTTCTTTTGGAGGCTTGGATGCATGAGGCATTTGGAAAAGATTTAAAAGAAGTCCCATCTTCTTTATTTTGTTTTAAGTTGAGGCTCTTGGAGCTTGTAATAGAGTAGAAAAAACTTGTAAGGTTTTGACTAGTACCTCTTTCTCTCTCTCTTTCCCTAACTTTATAGTTTGGTTTGTAATAATTCAAACCCATGTCTGGATTTTCATGTTTATGTGTGATTGGGAATGGATAGAACTTAGATATTTATTAATGAAGCGATGGTCCATTGTTGCTCACTATTTTTAAATGATTTCAAAAAAATGGTTTGAAAATCTGGGGCGTGACAGATGGGATGAATTCTCGGGAATTCCATGCTCTATCTTTGTTCCCTTCTCCACATGTTTTCTTCTCCTGTTAATTGACTCCTACTCTTCCGGAAGTTGGAACTCTTGGCTCATCCTCTTTCTCTCCAAGAAGTTGGTATTTGATCTCCCGATAATTGAGACATTTGTAGCTTTTATTTTTTTCTTGTATTTCTGGTAATTGGGAAATGGTCTCTCGGAAATTTATAGTTCTTCCATTTGGGGATTCATTCTGGTCTTTGCTTCCTTCAAATCTCTTCCTCCTATTCTTTCACCTTGACTTATATGACCTGTAAATGGAACTAACATGCCAGAGACTACAAAAACAAGTGTTAAGCTTATTTTTTATAAGAGAACTCAATTTGGATATCAATATGAAAACCACACAGATGACAAGCTTAAAAGATTGAATTCAAAACAAAAGTTAAGGGAAATTATGGCAATGATTTACACATTTGAGTGCCAATCACTTGGGTTTCTTTAGTGAGTCCTTGGGTTTGCCTTAGCCTTGTGTTGAAGGTCAAGTTTGTGTTGAAATTGTAGTCCCCTTTGAGTATGTCTTGGAGACTTTCTTCTTGTAGTCATGTGACCTTGAGGATTTGAGTTTATCATTGTTTTCAGTTTTGCATTTGAGTCTGTCTTACTTTGAGGTCTTGTTTGCACACTTTTACCTTGGATCTTTTCTTGTACTTGGGCACACAACTACTATATGCTTACTTGTTAGTAGTTAGGGGTTTTCTTGCTGAGTGTGCAGTTAGCTCAGACCCCCTTCCCCTTTCCCCCAGTGTTCTGTGTTGCAGGGATAGGAGGCTTGTTGGTTGGAGTTTCAGGTCAACTGCTAGATTTTCTCGGGAGCTTTCCACACCGATTCCTCCTTGTATTTTATTTTTTGGTACTGTTATTTCAGTTGTAGTTAGCCATTATATTTAGTTTACTTCTACACTTCTTATATCTATGTTCTTCTTGTTTCTCTCTTTCTTGTATCTTGTTATCATGTAATAGTTATCTCAACTAATACATATCTGGATGGAAAGCAGTTTATCCTCCGTTTACTGTTTTATAATTATTTCAAAGAAAAATAGTTTGAAAATTTGGGGCATGACAATTACGTTGTGAAAAATTCTAGATAAGTACAATAGTAATGAACTAAGGGCTGCTCGTCACCCCTAACAGTAGAAAAACATCATCCAAACCTCCAAATGGTAAATATATAGCCCAAATCTCCAGGCTATAAAACTCATGGATTCGCTCTCTCTCCTATCACCTCTCCCTAGTAGACTCTCTCTCTTCTCTCCATCTCTTGTCGGTCTCTCTCTTTTCCCTCTCTGAATCATTTATATAACCTTTGTCTGTTGCATAGGCCAAACACTCCAAATGAAAGACTCTGAATCCATTTCTCTCTCTGTATGTGTGTGTGTGATTCACAATGCACACACTTATGTTATGACATATATATATATATACAACAACAGTAACTCTTGACACTCTCAACACTCATACACACACCACTCATGTTTAATATAATCGTACATCACACACTAGTATATAATATATATATATATATATATATATATATATACTACATATAATGTACACTACACTCACAATACCATTTTTTTAAAATTAAGATGCAACATTGTGCATGCACTTCCAATAGTGCATGCACTACACGATTATTCAATTTTTTAAAAATAATTTACTAAAATTACACTTTTCCTCCTTTTAATCTCATGTTTTATTAATTAGATCCACTTGTTGTAAAATTTTAGAAT
>NMUG010005226.1:0-13269 GCA_002855965.1 Monotropa hypopitys | reverse complement strand
GTGCTGGTCATGGCCAGGCTGATCGATACCACCACCTGAAACGCACGCAGCAAAAGAAAGAAAGATAGATAAAAAGAGGGGTCGCACTGGCGAGGCTAGGCTGATCGATACCGCCTCTAACATAAATGCTATAAAAAACGAGGGGTAGTGCTGGCGAGGCCAGGCTGACCGATACTGCCTCTGAAAAACGCACGCTATATAAAAGAAGATAAAAAAAACGAGGGGTCGTGCTGGCATAGCCAGGCTGTTCGATACCGCCTCGGAGAAACGCAATGCTATAAAAAGATAAAATGAGGGGTCGTGCCGGCATAGCCAGGCTGTTCGATACCGCCTCAGAAAACGCACGCAATGAACATTGAATTTATTGATTTTTGATAATGAAAGGTTGATTTCCCGGTTGTCAATATGTAATCGAACAGCCGGTTGGCGAAACCATACACGGGACTGTGCTATCGCAAAATGACGCATTGAGAAATCAGCTTTTCATTATATCGCATAAAATAAACCACGGAGGATATCCGTGATTTATTTTCTACGCGAATATGTTACTGAATGAATTACATCATGACAATAAAAGGAATAAAAATTTGTATTTTATACCTTGTCGTTAATTACAGTTGGGAGGATAAGTTCGCCGATAATATCTGTTCGATTATAATACGTTATAGTATCCGGGTGTGAAAACCCCTACTATACCGAACTATAATCTAGGAATTGAGATCGAGACTTTCCTAGAATAATAAGATTCTGAAAAAATAAAAGGGAGAGCGAGTCGGAAATTTATTGATTAAATTTCGGCAGCGCTTCCGCTAGAATGGGTGTTTTTACGGTTTTTCGGGAATGTGGATTTTTGAGGTTGGATTGATTTTTGGGAGAGCTTTGGTCTCGGGATTGAATGGTTGCTGATTTGGGGCTGTTTTAGGCTCTGAAAATTAGTTGGTGATGTCGAGATTCGAGCCGGGTTTGGTTGTAACGAGGCTCGGGGGAAATTTTGGCTTGAATTTGAAGGATTTGGAGGGTGTTTGGACTTCTGTCCGAAGGGTTTGCAGTGGGAGAGTTCCAGCACTTGCCTTAGATGTATCTTTCCTTTTTCCAATGGCCTGAGAGGCCATTTCTTATATAGGGCCATGTCGCACCTATAGGTGCGACATGCATCGAGGTAATTTTTGGCAGTTGGCTGGAGCAGTTGCATGATTTGAGGGAGAGGTTGGGATGTCCTTGGACATTTCTCCTTGCACCTTTTGTATCCGAATTATACAAAAGTTATATTCTTTTTATATAAAGTATATAGCTTTTGTCCTTTTGCCGCCGAAAATTCTGATCGCGATACGCTACGCGTTGAGCTGCCGGGGGATGATTCGGATGACCGATTTGTCGCTGAATTCAGTCGTTGAATTCGCCTTGTTGAGTAGATCATGAGAAAATTTTCGCGCTGCATTGAATGTAATTCGGTAGAAAATTTGATTCCCGGACCGTTATTTTGAATGTTCGCCCTCTGATCCGCTACTTTTCTTCCGAAAGTGAATTCGCAGTCGCAACTTTCCCGCAGTAAATGTCTGTCTTTTCACTGAGAAGCTATAAAAAAATGTACCGCGTCATTCTGATGTCGGCTCGCTCCGTCATGCTGATCTGAACAAAATAGCTCTCCCGGGCTAATGAATCCTGGGTTTTCAACCTCTGTCGCAATTTGAGGTGCCATTGTCTCGGTAATGCAGTTACCGACACATTGGTATTGAGATTGGAATTTTCGGACCTTCGAGCATAATTCTGCCCGTACCGGCTTGGAATTGCATATTCGGATGCTGATTTTGCTGTTCGGACTCTATTCTTTTTAGACTGTTCATGCGCTTCACAGTTATTCTTCGGGTAATTCCATGTTCGTGAACTTCAGACATGTCTTCAAATTTTGAGATCCGTCGCTCGTCTTTCGATATCTGTTCGGCTAATTCGGACCATCCGGACAATGGATAATTGCGTTTTGATCATTCCGAGTTTTGATTTCTGATATTCGGCGACGGGTCAAAATGGGGTATCAACATTAGTAATATAATATATTCATATTAAGTTATTAAGTATATGGAAGTATAAGGAGTGGCTTACAAGGGTTAATATGAAGTATATTGAAGGGCAAAGGGTCATTGGGATTAAAATTCTGATTATGTTAGGGTTATGCCTAATCTCACTTAGTCTTTCATGTTCTTGAAAGATTAGAGAGAGAGGTGATGTGGTGGCTAATGGAGACTTCTTGACAAGGGTATCTTGGAGTGAGAATCGGAAGATGAGATCTTCACAAGAGTTGTTCCCAACGTAAGTATCTTCAATCCTATATATTTTATATTTCATTTCATCTCAGATTTGGGGTTAAACAAGGGATTAGTGTTAATATTGTTTTTAAACGAATTCTTAGATCTAGAGAGGAAATCAATGATTTAGAGGAGGGTTTGATGGTTTGTGAAGCCTAGAAATGAGTATGATTAGTGTATGGTCTAGTAGAATGTGTTAGTATGTGAGATATTTGAGTTTTAGGCTTAAAAGTGTATTTGACGAAGTTTGGAGATGTGTAGGTTCGTCAAAAATTGCACAGTTGATTCAGTACTAGAGGGACTAGGAACCAGTTCTGGGTGAGAGGGAAACTAGTTCCGGGAACCACTGTTGGGGGTGGTGACCGCGGTGGGGGTCTTGGAAACCGGTATCGAAGAAATGTGGGAATCGGTCGCGTGTCCTTGAAAACCGGTTACGGGGTGTTCTGGGCCTTGGTAACCGTTTAGAAGTTGGTGAAATCGGTTAGGAGAAATTAGGGCAAAACCAGTTACGGTTGGTGGAAAAACTAATTTCGGGTGCAAGTTTGCGAAACCGTTTGCGTGTTGTCACGAAACCGATTGCGGGTGCAGTTGTGGGAAACTGGTTGCGGCGTGTTTGTGAATCAGTTTTGGGTTAGTTTGGACCAAAATTTAAGTTAAGTCTTGGGGATCGTTAATTGACATAAACTAAGGGGTTTAAATATATTTCTTGGCAAAGTTAATATATTTATTATCCTAACTTAGTGTTATCAATACAGGTAAGGAGCCGAGACCCTCTACCGCTAAGAATTGAATCTCCTTGATTGCTCACGCTTACGGTGAGTGTGTAGATCCTTCACATATGTGTTAGTTGCTTTGTGGTTACTTGTTAAATGTTTTCCTTATGTGGCTAAATGTTCCTCTTATGTGGGCAATTGTCTAACTTATATGAGAAACATGCCATGTGTTGGTTCATTGTGAAAAGATGTATGAACTTGCTTGTTATGTGATTGTTATCAAATGAAATTGATTTGCATGTAATGAATTAATAAATGTGAAGAACCATACCTAATGTGACCATAAGATATGACTTGATACCTTGGCATGCTTTTGCTAAACCGGGAATGCCGATTATGGGGGTATCTAGGGCTTGATTGATTCTCCATAACAAGCAGACATGCTTGATGATGGGGGTTTGTCTGTGGATCCAATGGGGTTTGTTCTGGTATAATATTGGGATCTAACCGTCGATGTGGTGGATATTTATATAATGTGCTTCAACAGTGACATTGATCCTTAATGTGTTTCAGGGAAAAAGTGAATGTGTTAATACATGTGATTAACTCGTTATGATCTTGTTGTACGTGGTTTAGATGTTTGGCTTGTGGCCTTGTTGAGAGGAAATTCACACCCATATGTTTTATCGATTTACATTTACATGTAATCTCTTATGTTAACTTTCACATATTGACTGATATCTGACACTCCTGGATATGCTTTGTTCTTTCTTTTGTTGTGGAATTGTATATCCAGACTTGGAGGCTTAACGGGTTCACTACAAGCCAAGCTATCTGCTAGAGGATGTCCTTGGAGGCTCATTTCTCTATGTTGAGAGATTCTATCTTATGGTGTTTCACAGTTATTCTAGTGATAGTTGTTGAGACTTATGAGGTTGTTTTAGAGTATGGAGTTTGTGTACTCATGTAGATATTATTTCTGGATCTCGTGTATTGAGGGGTATTGAGTTTTGAGTTATGGAGTTTCATTTTAATATATTGGTGACTTCATAAATTTAATCCTTCCGCTGTGATTTGAAAAATCTTTTGAGGTCCTAATTTTTCTATGGATTTATTGAGTTGGATATAGTGGTAATTAGTCATGTCACGTAGCCGGATTCATTATTTTTATATTAGTTTTCGGGACAAGTCATGACACCGACCTCAAAGGGTATGGAGAGGGGTTTCAGGAGGTCGGGGAGGAGTACAAGGCCTAGGTGAAGGAACTTGTAGCCGAGCAGCATGAGCTCAACTATAAGCTCGGATTCCCGGAGGGCTACAAGGATATGTATGAGCGTGCATTGAACGTTGCCTGGCTTGACAGAGCCCACCCAAAATGGATATACTCTGAGGATCTGACCTTCACTCTCCCTCTTTTAGCGAGCACTCGACCAACCAGGGGTGCATCTGGAAGCAAGACTCCGGCTTTTGGGGGTGGCAGTGCTCATGCTACCCAGTGAGATCCTTCTCCGTTTTTGCTTTTTGTTGATTCCATCTTTGTAGTTCCAGACCGCTTCCCTTAATGAAATTTTTTCTTGCCACCCCTGTCTTGTGCCTTTTCATACCTGCTTTATATCATTTGCTTCACAGAATCTTCAAATTAGAATGTTGCCTTGGCCGCGGGCCTAATGTTTTCCCACCGAAGGCCTGGTAGATGCATACCTGAGGCATAAACAATGGAAGTTGTTTCCTTATCCAGAGGCCATGGTAGAATATTTCCGAGGGATTGGACAAGGAAGGGATTTCACGAGGGTGTTAGGTTGGGACCAACAGATGCCTGGAGGATGACCACTGGAGGCTTGGTCATTGAAAGTTATGCCTTGGACAATAGAAGCCTTGGTAGATGACCGTCGGAGGCTTGGCCAAGGAGTGAACCCATGAGTATATTATGTCAGGAAAAATGGAAGCCCAACAGATGACTGCCGGAGGCTTGGCTATTGTGACGAAAGATCCTTGACCGGAGGCCGTGACAGGCAACTGCCGGAGGCACGATCAAGGAGTGAACCCATGAGAGTACTATGTCAAGACCGGCGAAATCCTGGCAGATGACTGCCGGAGGCTCGTTCATTGTGATGAAAGATTCTTGACCGGAGGCCATGACAGGCGTCTGTCAAAGACTCGGTCAAGGAGTGAACCCATGAGGGTACTATGTCAGGACTGACGGAAGCCTGGCAGATGACTGCCAGAGGCTCGACCATTGTGATAAAAGATCCTTGACCAGAGGCTATGACAGGCGACTACCAGAGGCACAGTCAAGGAGTGAACCCATGATGGTATTATGTCAGGATCGACGGAAGCCTGGCAGATGACTGCCGGAGGCCCGACCATTGTGATGAAATATCCTTGACCGGAGGCCGTGATAGGCAACTGCCGGAGGCATGGTCAAGGAGTGAACCCATGAGGGTATTATGTCAGGACCGACAGAAGCCTGATAGATGACTGCCATAGGCTCGGCCATTGTGACGAAAGATCCTTGATCGGAGGCCGTGACAGGCGACTGCTAGAGGCACGATCAAGGAGTAAACCCATGAGGGTATTATGTCAGGACCAACGTAATACTGACAGATGATTGCCAAAGGCTCATCCATTGTGATGAAAGATCCTTGGTCGGAGACCATAACAGGCGACTGCCGGAGGCAAGGTCAAAAAGTGAACCCATGAGGGTATTATGTTAAGACCGATGGAAGCCTGGCAGATGACTACCGAAGGCTCGGCCATTGTGACAAAAGATTCCTCGACCAATAGAAGCCTGACAGATGACTGTCGAAGCCTTGGCTGACAAGCAACCCCAAAAGGGTATGATGTCGCGTAATTGTTTGGAATGTGAGCCATTTGCAGGAATAGTGCTGCCGGACCAAAGGAAAGCTGTGATTTTGTACAATGTTTTTTGATCGGGTACAGAAATTAGTGGTAGTATTTCCTTAGGTTAAGGGAATTCCATGGCTTGCCGATTGGTATTCTGTCTATTTCCTCTAACTTGTAAGCCCCTTTGCCGATGACTTCTGGGACCTTAAAAGGACCCTCCTAGTTGTGCATGAGTTTCTGCTTCTTACTTTTTAGAACCACCTTCCGGAGCACCAACTCGTTTGACTTGAATACTCATAGATGTACGTTTTGTTGAATCCCCTGGTGACCTCTTGTTGATAGGAGGCCAGTTTGATCCTAGCAGACTCCCTTCTCTCTTATGTAAGGTCCATATCGATAGTCAGGGTAGCATCATTTGTGGGATGTTCGAAGTGTTGTGTTCGGTTGGTAGAGAAACCTGCTTGAACTGGGATGATAGCCTCAATGCCGAAGGCCATAGAATAATGAGTCTGACCTAGTGATCCACGGGGGAGTGGTCCGGTAGACCCATAAAACATATGAGAGCTCTTCTTCCCATTTCCCCCTATATGAGTCTAACATCCTCTTGAGTCTGGCAGAGATGGTCTTGTTCGATGCTTCGGATTGACCATTGCATTATGTCTAGTAGGGAGTGGAGTTAAAGAATCTGATATAGAGCTCCTCACATGTGTTGCAGACGATCCATTTGGTGAAGTAATCCATTGATGTGATGAGGAACTTGAACCCACCCGGAGTAGTTGTTAGCTTGTCGACGACATCGATGCACCACTGGGCGAATGGCCAACGGCTGGTGACCGGCTGCAAATCCTCAGTCATACAATGGATTTCCGGAGCAAAGAGCTGACATTTGTGGCATGTCCAGGCATAGTCTTCGAAATCCTTTTACATTTTGGGCCACCAGTACCACTGAGTGATTGCACGATGGGCGAGATATTGCCTGCTGGGGTGACATCCCCCACTGCCAGAATGTAGCTCTTGAAGAATTGCTGGGACCTAGTTTGGATAGACACAGAGCAAATAGGGACCGGTCCTGGACCACCGGTAGAGGGCCTCCGTTGGAGATAGCTAAAAGTTTGCTGCCTTACAATGGACACCATGGGCCTCTCGACAATCCTCCGGTAGAGTGTTGCTCTTGAGGAAGGCCATCACTTCATCCATCTAGCTTGGTCCGTCAGAAATAGTGTTTACCTCCAGGATCAGAGGCTCGAAGCTGGGCTGTGAGATTGTGCCAAAGGAGATAGAATGTTGGCCGGAGGGAGAGCATGCTGAGGCCAACTTTGCTAGTGCATCGGCATGGGAATTATGCTCTATGGATATCTACTCTATCCGGAAAGCCTTGAACTTTTGGACTTCATTGATTGCGGAGCTGAGGTACTTGAGCATCCTGTCGTCTCTGGTGTCGTACTCTCCGGTTAGTTGATTAACGACCAACTGAGAGTCATTATACATGAAAATATCCTCAACTCCGATGTGATTTGCAAGGCGGAGTACGGATATCAAAACTTCGTATTCTGTCTCGTTGTTGGAGGCCGGATACTCTATAGACAGAGTATTCTCATGAATGACACCTTCTGGAGATACCAAAATGATGCCTGCGCCGGAGCCTCTGTTGTTTGAAGCACCGTTAATATACAACCTCCAAGTTTCCCCGTGGAACATCTGCCAAGGTTCTGTTGGGCGTTGGGTACAAGTACCGGAGCATCGTGGAGGCAGAGCAGTGGATGAGAAAGCGGTCGACTAATCCTGGTCCTTGGCTAGAGGCTCTATTTGAGTTTCTTAGGGGATGACCTCGGAAGAGAACTCTGCAACGAAGTCGGCCAAGACCTGAGCTTTGATGGCCGTTCTGGACTGGTATTTGATATTGAAGTTTGCAAGATCGACTGCCCATTTTGAGATCTGGTTTGAGAGATCATCTTTCTAGAGGACAGTCTTTAGTGGGTGCTCCATCAACACCATAATCGTATGCTGCTAGAAGTAGGGAAGGAGATTCCTGGATGCAGAAATCAAAGCAAGAGCAGGTTTTTCGAGAGACAAGTACCTGGTTTTAGTAGGAATCAACATTTTGCTGGTATAATAGATCAGTTGGTGCTCCCTCCCTTCAGCCTGATATAGAACAGAGCTCACCGCATGCTGAGAGACGACAAGATAGAGAAGAAGGGGCTCTAGGTCCTTAGGTGTAACCAAGACCGACGGACTGGAAATATACTGCTTCAGCTACTGGAGGGCTTGGTCACATTCCTTCGTCCACTTGTAGCTTCACCGACTGGTCTTGATCGACTGAAAGAATGGTCAGCAGAGATCAGATGATCGACTGATGAATCTGTTTAGAGCCACTCCCATACCGGTCAGCCTTTGGACCACTTTGATTGTTGATGGAGGCCTCAAGTTGGATACTGCTGTGACTTGGGATGTATCCGCTTCTATCCCCTGGCTGGTGACAAGGTAACCGAGAAATTTGCCAGACCCAACGCCAAAGGCACACTTCTCGGTATTGAGATGGAGCTTGTGCCTTTTTAGGATTTGGAAGACTTTTACAAGATACTGGATGTGATCGACTGGAAGCTTGATCTTGATGACCATATCGTCGATGTAGGCCTCCATAGTGTCTCTAATCTGCCTAGAGACCATCCGTGAGACCATCCGTTGAGAAGTGGCTCCTGCATTCTTGAGGCTGAAGGGCATCACTCTGTAACATTAGACCCCTTTGGGGTTATGAACGCCGTCTTATCCATATCTTCTTCGGCCATGGAGATCTGGTGATAGCCCATGTATGCATCTATAAAGCTGAGCCTCTAGTGTCCAGTAGTGGCGTCGACAAGATGATCGATCCTGTCGAAGGGAAAGCAATCCTTCGGGAAGGCGTCGTTGAGATTAGTGTAGTCGATACAGACTCGCCATTTGTCAGACTTCTTCTTGACAACAATAGTATTGGCTAGCCATGTGGGGTATTGTAACTCATGGATGGCATTTTCCTCAAGTAACCGGTCTACTTCCTCAATGACTGCCTGAGTGTGTATCGGAGAGGAGCGCCTGGGCCTTTGGATGATGGGATGCCGGGAGAGATCGATGTTCAGCTGATGACAGATGAACGATGAGTCCACACCGGGCATCTCGTACGGAGTCCATGCGAAGACCTCTTTGTTTGCTTTGAGAAAATTTACCATCTCCTCCTTCTCCAGTTTAGAGAGTGAAGATCCGATGAGGAAGGAACTACTACCATCCTTGTTGATTGGAACTGCTATGAGCTCCCCCACTGCTTTGTTGACTGCTGGAGCACTGACGTCCTCAAGGACTGGAGCATCTGGTACTTCCACCCACTGTACCTGCTTGACTTCTTTGTTCTCCTGGACGACCAAGATATAGCATTTTTTGGATGCTGATTGGTCGCCGTAGATATCCTCCTGCCGTCCAGAGGCTCCGATGAACCGGACAACCTGATGGTAAGAAGAGGCAATGGCCTGTATGGAATGGATCCAGATCCGGGAAAGAATGGCGTTGTAGGGACTTGGAACATCGACAACAATGAACTCCATATCGACTGTCTTGGACCCTGCCTGGACTGGAAGAAAGATCTCACCGAGTGGCCAGACAAGAGCACCGTTGAATCTGACTAGGGGGATGTCGGTAGGCTGCAAGTCGTCAGTAGAAAGCTTGAGGGCTTGAAATAGGAAAAAGTACATTACCACGACTGAGCTTCCCTGATCGATGAGGATCCGTCGGACGTTGGATGGACCAACGCGAAGAGTGACCACAAGGGCATCGTTGTGTAGAAGCTGGACCCGATCAAGGTCTTTTTCTTTGAACGTGATGGACCAACCTGACCGTTCGACAAAGTACTTTCGATTTGGAGCAGATCTAACCATGAGCACTTTTTGGGGGCATAGGTCTGGTCAATCTTTGCGCGAAGACCCGCAACATCCTATTTGTTGAGAGAGCCAAGGATCACATTGATCATTGGAACGACCTCCTCAGACTGGTTGATGTGTACAGTGGTTTTGAACAGCTCCTCGATCCTATGATGGTCAATCCATCTGCCCAGATGTCCATGCTGCACTAGGTGTTCAAGGTATGACTTGAAGGGTATGCACATGGTCGTAAAGTGTCCTTGCTCAACTGACAGAATTTCTCCACCCATAGCATGAGGTCATCCATATCCTCCGAAGGGTGAACTGTGAGGTCAGCAAAGATCCAACTGTTGCTCTCCAGGTCAATCTTAAAAAAAGAAGCGGCCACCGTCTGGTCACAACCCTGGATCTCATTGAAGAGTTCCAAGTACCTCTCTACATATTGCCAGAGGCTTTCTTCCAAATACTTCCTGAGGCTGATGAGAGCGTCAACCTCCTTTGTTTGCGTGCTGCTGTTAACGAATCGAGCCATAAAGGCTCGTTCAAGGTCCCAGTAGTAAGTAATGCTACGTGAAGGGAGCTTGTTGAACCAGAGAGAACCGAGAGTGCCAAGGCTTGTCAGAAATACCTTGCACATGATGTCATTGTTAGTGGTGTAGAGTGAGATGATCTGCCAGAAGTGGATGAGATGAGTATACGCATCCGTCTTCGGATCATATTTTGTAAACTTTGGCAGATTAAAGCCTGTAAGGAGAGTCGCCAGCTCAATATCCGGAATGAACGGAGAGAGACTGAGCTGCCGAAGCCTTGCATCGATGGATGCCTTTTGCTGGACCGCTCTCTTGTCCGAACTGTGAGCTGTCTGGTTTCTGTGGTAGTTCAGATGATCTTTGAGATCCAACTCTTTTCTAGGGCGAGGGGAGTCGTGGTACTTGTGATGCCTATCGGAGCACTTGTGGTCCCTTTCTCGACGGGGACTGAATTCTGTGCCCGGAGCTCCCCTAAATCGAGCTTCCGATGTTATGGCTTCAGCAGTTGCAAGGTCTCATTCTTCAAGGAGATAGAGAGTCTCACGGGATCTTTCGGAGCGATAACTCGATACGGCGCTTCTAGACGGACGATTCCTAAAGGACTGGGCAAGGAGGATTGGTAGACTGCCTTTCCCTTCCCTGGACGACCGTGATCGTTCAGCTTCCCCGGTCGCTCTAGCTCCGGCCGCCTTCTGGTATGCTCAGAATTAGTTTGCAGTGCATCTTCAGAGGGAGTTGGAGGGTAGTGCATGGAGCTGGCAGTGAGTCTGCCAGCTGATCCTTTAAAAAGGAAATCTCTGAGTCCTTTTAACGGAGCTGATCTCCAGACGATTATGAGGAGGATCTGAATAGGTCCAGTGGCAGGTCCGAGAAGTAGGAATTATCGGTAAAGCGGGAGGAGGTAGATGGCCATGGTGACCGACTCGAGTGTTTTCCCCACCCATCGTGGAGGAGAGTAGCACTAAGGATGAAGAGAGGTGTATACTAAGGTCACCAGAGTCTGAGAACAATGTCTCTAGTAGAGTCGCCAAATGTGGTGACTGTAATTCAATCGTCTCTTCGGGTTGGCTGTGTTGTGTTCGAAGGGTGGGGAAGTGCTGAGAGCTAGCCTTAGGATGGTTGGAGGGGTGACCTATAATAAAAGAGGGGTTCCTCATGCTTGGCTCTTGCAAAACAAGGGTTAGAGACCACCGGTTGGTAGTGACCGAGAGGGACCTCTGATGGCTAGGTCAGTAAGAGTGGAAGAGAAATTGGTAGAGCAATCGGTAAGCAAGAGTCGCAGAGAATTAGGAGAAGAGTCCCATGAACAGTACCTCAATGGGGGTATTTATAGTTTCCAACCCGACTTGGTGCCAAAAAGAAAGCGTGTGATGCGCACGAGGCAGTACCGATGCTGACATAAGCCCTAAAGATGTTGGGCCATTGGGGTGACCCGAGCCATGTCAGCCCGTGTACGTGCGAAACCCCGGTGCGCCGCTATGCCGGAGGTCATTGTTCCCTGTCACTGCTGATGGTGGACCCCTCTGGAATAAGACTGACTGACGATGGAAGTTGTGCTTCCTCTTGTGGGGAGTAGTCACGCAAGGCTTCCTTGGTTTCTGGGCTGGATATGCTGAAGGTTGAAGGAGACCGCATGGCCGGGCCGACTTGGCTCCTTCAGATGTCTAGAGAGTCTGCTTTGAGTGTTGAAGGTCCACATAATGAACCACCGGTTCCATCCTTCAGGAACAGATGAAATGTGTGCCGGAGGTCCGTGAGGCCAACAACCCTAGATTGCTCTGTGAGATGCTTGAATCGGGGTCCGGATCAGCCGGATGGTCCAATAGAGTATATCCGAACCGCTCTAGTTGAGGTCTGGCTACTATAGTTTCCCAAGCCTTAGTCCTAGAACATAGAACTTTTCTTGCCATTTTAGAATTAGTGTAGGACTTACCAAGTCCCTTTAATTTATTAACAATGTCATTAAACTTTGAGAACATGAGAGATATTTATTCATCTTTATGCATTCGGAATAATTCGTAAGAATGTACAAGGATATCTATTTTAGATTCCTTGACTTGATTCGTACCTTCATAGGTAACTATAAGCTTATCCCATATTTCTTTTGCAGTTTTTCATCCGGAAATTTGATTGTATTCGTTTGCATCTAACGCGCAAAAAAGGATATTCATCGCTCTACAATTCAATTCAACTTTTTGTTTGTCATCCATAAGCCATTCATCATATGAGTTAGTTATTTCTATGTCATCAATTGATTTCTTGGGGATATGAGGACCATTGATTATAGTCATCCACAAGGCGTAATTAAATGATTGAATGTACATACGCATTCTATTTTTCCAATAGGCAAATGATGATCCATTAAAGAATAGTGGCCTCTTGGTAGAATGACCCTCTATATGAGATGTGGTTGCATTAGAATCCATAGATCTCTCAAGAGATATTTATGTCTTATTCCATGAGACTAAGCTCTAATACCAATTGTTGTCCCAAAGTGCAACCAAGAGGGGGGGGGTGAATTGGTCCAATAAAAAAACAATGGAAAAATAAAAATAACTTGAAAGAACAACTAAATAAATGGAACTTATATGAACTTATATTAACTTATATTTCCAGAATATAAACTAAAGAATCAAAGCCAAAATCCTTCCATTACACCTAAGTTATTACAATACGGCAATGATTGAGGTTCCCAGGTTTGGATTGATTCCAAAGTGAGAGTTGAAAACTTAGTTTGGTTTGTTGCAAAACTCAAGTAAATGAAACAAGTAAGAACAAAGAGAGATAGAGAGACAATGAAGAACACAAAGATATTATAGTGGTTCAATAGGACGTGTTTCTCCCTACCTACATCCACTCTATCACAACTTGTGATAGTTCCACTATACGTAAGGGCTTACACAAAATGTGATTCCCTAATGGTACAACTTGAGAGCCTTCAAGGGTGGCCTCCAACCTTATACAATCTTAGAGATCTTCAAGGGTGGTGTCACAA
>NMUG010005225.1:0-13267 GCA_002855965.1 Monotropa hypopitys | reverse complement strand
TATGAGACCACACTCGCGTGGTGTGATTTGTTCGTATAGTGAGAGACGGATGTGGGGGAAGGGTTTCGGAATATGGACTGGAGTGAGAAGAAGTACCTACCAGTCTTCGTGAGGAAGACAATTTGAGATCAAGAGGAGGCCGATCGTAGTCATAGTTTGAGATTGAGAGAGATGATGAAATTTGTGTGGCTTGAGGATTTGAGATCGAGGATTTGTGTGGCTCTGATGATTTGAGATGGAGAGGGGAAGGGTTTTAGAGTGTGCACTACTCGAGAATTGTGTTTGCATATGCACTACTCGAGTAGTGTGGTTTCTCGACGTGTGGTTTCATAATAATCAAGAAAAAGAAAATAAAGTGAAATAAATTAAAATTACATCGCATACAAACTTTTAAATCTCAAAAAATACTACGGTCATGCATATTTTGAAGTTGTCAACAGTAACGAGTATCAAGAATTCAATAAAATAGAATTGTGAAAAAAATAGCAGGTGCGAAAGGGAATCATCATTAGAAGGTAAGCAATTTGGCGCATGACTTGTAACACAACAATAATTTCTCATCAAATTCTCGCAAATTTTATGAAGACATTTAAATATTTTTTTGTCTTACTTTGGTTTCTAGAGCCTGATCAAAAAAGAAAAAAAGAAAACGATAGAGAGATTTTTTTAACCAAAAAAATACATAGAGAATTTAAAAAACTTGCAACTACAAAGGAGAAACCCAATTAAATGATCTTGACCAGGTTTTTGTTATTATAACAAAAATTGTGAAACCCAATTTAAAAATTGCAGCAACAAATGAGAACGATGACGGTTTTCCTCCCTTGTGAGAACGATAATGGTTTTGCACCGTTGTGAGATGTTTCGACGATGGTGAAAAAATAGAGCCACGAATTCTTCAAACAGAAGCAATCACAAAATGGAAAACCCAGAGGAGGGAAACAAAGGAAAAATCGTCCGCTTGGTTGTAGGAAAACGAAGGAAAATAAATGAAAGTCGACAATTTGAAATCATAAGAAATCCATACCAACAAACAAAAAATGTCATATTCAGACCTACCTTAAAAAGTATATTTTTGCAGCTTTAAGCTGGAGACAAACTAAATTTGAGCATGAAAGATGATCTTTTCTATTTCCTTTGGGTTTCTCAGTAGCAGAACAGAGACTTGGATGGAGAAACAGTAACAGAATAACATACATAAACATAAAGACCTTAAAAGAAGAAAATTTATACTCAATCGAGCGATAAACAGCCTAGATCATGAGTAAATCGTGAGTAAATCGTACATACACAACAAAGTACTCAAATTTAGAGTCTAGAAATTCAAGTGGGACCAGCTTTTAGTGCATCAAACAGAGAGCAAGAAAAAAAGAAAAAAAGAAACAAAGAAAGAAATCATGGAATGTGCACTAAGAAACTGAGTGTCGTTACTTCTGCGCTTCTTCAAAGGATGCGCTCAAGATTCTTCAAGTGACGCGCTCATCAACAACCTCATCCACTGGAACCTCCTCAACCGACTCATCTCTATTATCTAAGGGGTGGAGTGCTTCATCCTCATTGACCTCTGCAGGAACCTCTCCTGCACCTGCGTCGTTTATTCAAAATATCATAGTTGTCACAGAAGCAACAAAATCTAACAAAAGCAATGTAAATTTGTTCCTGAGAATTTGATTGAACACATAGTGTGCAAGTGAGATATTCTTAAATCGTCAAAACATCTAGCCTTAAATCGTCATCATGAAAAAAACTAGCACACATGCACAGTCAACAACATCAAAACACAGATCACAGTCAACAACAACGAAACACAGCCATCCAAACCCCAAACCCATTAACGGAAAAATAACCAAAAAGACGAAATCTAGAGAGAGTGAGACACAAAAATCGGAATCAAAAATCGAAACTAAACCATCACAGAGAGAGCGAGAAATAAACCAAAACATTACAAATAATTTCCGATCTCTATGTTTAAACGAAATCGAAAAATACAGAGAGATGGAGGTAAAATAAAAAATGTATCTTACTGCATGTATCTGCAGTAAAATTGAAAGCCCTTTGAACCCTTTCGCCATCATAGCGACTGACCTCCCTTGTCATTGAGAGGCGACACATGTTGTCTCTAACAATCGCGACAGTGGCATACTCTTTTATACGCTCATTTCCTCACTCCGAACAACCTACCTCGACTATGAACGATGACGATGAGAGGGTTTCTCGATGTCTGTTGGCTCAGAACAACCTACCTCTTGAACGTCCTTGTCTTATCTTCCAGCTTATTCACTCTGCCACCGTTTCTACTCGAGGTAAACTCTGTGTCGAAGCAAGGAGGAGATAAACTTTGTGTCGATCTTCGTCGGTGGATCGTCTCTTTGCAAGGAGCAAGTAAGTTTTCCATTCTCTCCTCTCTACAAAAAAAATGTAATTTATCTCCGTTTTGATTGAGAGTGTGGATATTGTAAAGTGTGCAATGTGTCTTGTCTGCATAGACATATTGGGTATTTAAACATGAATATTGGTATGGTGTCAATATATTTGTGTACTTCTAAATTATAACTTCAACCATGTACTTCTAACATAATTACAATAATGTTATAAGAGAGTGTTTTAATTTTAGCGGATTTCTAACGATTCTCTATATCTTTTGTGTGTATATTATATGTGTGTTTATGTATGATGTTCATGAAGTGATGTAATTTATAAAAAAATGATGTACTCCACCATTGAGGGCTCTATAATTGCTGTTATTCAGAAGCACGTGATGAGTAAATTCGGGTCTTTCCAAACGATCCCTAAGTATGTGACTTTGTCTGTACACTTAAGTACACAATGATAATTTCTGGCCAACGTATGAATTTATAGTATAGGTAGTGATTTAATTTATAGTATATATTTCATCATTTTACACGCGTGAAAGTTGATGAAATTTCCTTTTCTCAATCAAATCCTTCAATCAAAGGGGCTATGAACTTGTTGTCTGAGAATCTAGAGGTAGCCCAGCGGATTCCGTCTCTCTCTCCAGTCTAAAACACCGTTAATGGCTGCTTCAGTCATAACACCCATCATTCGCGTGAACCCATCTATATCTACTTCTACATCTACATCACACTCCCCATGGAAACTCCCAAAACCCAAAATTAAAACCAGACCCAGACCAACCAATCTTAACGTTTCAACGAACCACTGTCTAAACCCAATCGCAACTCTTTCCGACCCACTTGTTCTCCAAATTGCAGAAACCCTAGAAGACTCTCTCTCTTCCTCACCACCATCACCACCTCCTCTTCAGAAGCTCAGGGACATCTCAGCACAGTCCCTCCTCTCAACCCCATGGCCCACTCGCAAAGATGAGCCTTTTCGGTTCACTGACACTTCCTTCATAAAACTCTCTCAGATTCAACCCATTCCAGCGCCACCTCAATCTTTGTATCCTTTCGTTTTTTCAACAGATACCCAATTACCCAATCTTGTTTTCATTGATGGGCATCTTGTCGATTCTCTCTCCGAATTACCTGAATTCCCTAATGGGTTTTTTGTTGGTAGCTTATTAAGCCTCGATTCAGAGGCTATTATGAAAAGGGTGTTTGAATTTGTGTCCAATTTCGAAGGGGACTTGTTTTGGTCACTTAATGGTGTAGGCACCCCTGACTTGGTTATTGTGTATGTTCCAGAGGGGTGTAGAGTTGAGAGTCCTTTGCATTTGAGGTATTGTTCTTTTGAAGGGGCAGATATTGGGTCAAAAAAGTTACCCATTTCGAATCCTAGGGTGTTAGTGGTGGTGGAAAAGGGAGGGGAGATAAGTATAACTGAGGAGTTTGTCGGGAGAGATGGGGAGAAGTGTTATTGGGCAAATTCTGTTACAGAAGTGGTGGTTGGAGAAGGGGCAAAGGTTTGCCACTCCTACATTCAGAGCCAGTCTCTGAATGGTGCTCATATCAAGTGGACTTCAGTTAGGCAGGTAAACCTTTTTTTATCCTTTCTTAATTTTCGTCATGATAGTTGTTTAGTACTCTGTAATAGATGGTTGTATTTATCTACATATTCTCAGCCACAGTGTTATTATTTATTTGCTTGTTTCAATCCTGATTTCATGGGATTTTAGTCAGATGTTATCCAAACTCTTTGAATTTTTTTGTGTGCCAGTTGTGTGAATGAAAAATACATCTGGTAAGTGTAAGGCTTGAGGACTTCAGCTGGCATGTCCATGTCTAAGGCACACAATTTGGTCATCTTTCTTTGTTCTTTTTATGACATTGTTATTCAATGATGAACCAATTATTTAGGAAAGATCTGCATGATACAGAAATTCATTGCTGGTGATTTGGAGTACTACATATAAACCGTCACTGACTGAAAACATTGATATTGCATGTATGTGCAGGTACTATAATCAAAACTATGACAAAAAACTCCTCTTTCATAAAGATGTTTAGTAACCTGCGGCCTGTAAGATAAAATAACACTGTTTTAAAAGGTCCGGCCTGGGATTGCCTAGGCCCCGCCTAGGTGCTAGGCAGTAGTGATCCGCCTAGGTGCCGCCTAGGTGCTAGGCGGTAGTGGTCTTCCGTGACTAAGAAAAATATCATATATTTGATTATCAAATCAAACTAAACAGAGCCTTAAATCACAAATATTATATAATTCATGTTATAGAAAAGTTTCATGCATTATTCGTTGTTGTATTAAGTAAATATTAATTCTCTTAATAAATAAATAACCGCCTAGTCCCTGCCTAGATCACCGCCTAGGCTTCCCGCCTAGGCCCCCCGCGACCGCCCGCCTAACACCTAACGCCTTATAGAACATTGTAAACAAGAAAGAAAAATATGATTTCCCAAAGGGACTAGGATTACTTCTTGTGGGCACCTGTCTCCACGAGAAGTCTTTTATTGAGAGATTTCTTGCTTTCTATTTACATGGAGTTGCAATTTGATTTTTACAAATAAATAGAGTAACTTTTTGAGACTACTAGTTTGTCATTACCAGAGAATTCTCGATTCGGCAACTAAGTTATGAGGTAGAAAGGTGTTAGGCATCCTACCCCGCCTAACCGAGTCGGTTAGTCTCTACTCGATGTTATGAGGATTTTAATAATAATTTTAATTATTAAATTGTACAAATAGGAAAAAGGGAGTTCGTAAATAAAGGGGAATAATTAAAATTCAATGCATGAGAGATAAAATAGTAAATAAATGGGGGATTAGAAATTATATCTCAAATCGTAAACCAAGTGGAGGATGGAACTCATTAGACCAACGACTAGAAGCTTTCATTAGAATTTAAACTCCAATGGATAGGAAGGGACCGACTCGGGGCTTTTGAAATTCCCAAAGAAATGAGATTTTTATAGAAAAGACAAGGAAAAACTTGGATTTCACCAAAAAAACCTAGAAAATTCTAGAGAGAGAGCACTCAAAGAAAGAATGCTTAAGAGAAATGTTGAGTTATTTAGCCTTAGGTTTAGGTTCTTATTTATAGGTAGAGTCTAGGGCTAATTTAGGGATTTTGCATCAGAATTTCCGGCCAGAAATCTATGAAAGCCCCCCAAAATTACTGAGATTCTGCCCCCACTCCATCTGGAATCTGCATTTTTCTAACCATGCGGCCGCAAATTTGAACCGTGCGGCCGCAAAGTCAACACAAGGGGCTGCAAAGTCAACCTTGTAGGCCACCTTTGCGGCCACAAGGTTGAGTTTGCATACGTAAATTTGAAGCTGTTGGACTATTCTAATTGGGTTTAAGTTTGGAAAATTTTGGGCTAATCCTATTAATTTTAGAATTCAATTGAATTAAAATCGCTTGAAATCTAAACTTGGGCTTTTGAATACTATTTTCTTAGGCTAAAAATGAAAATAAAATGTTTTTGGTAAATATTTTGGCACAAAAAGTTCGTGGAATTTTTTTAACAATAAAATCTTTTTGAATTTTTCTTTTAACCTAATATGAGGGTAAACAAGGGTAAGACACGATGAAATGATCCAAAAGTAAATAGTAAAAAGGCAAAAGGACGGTAAAACATCATGAAATCCCTTAAACTATAATTGATTTGAATTGATCATTTGCGCATCATTTATCATCCCGAGGAATCATCCTACCAATCTTAGGGATTAAAAAGGCAAGGGTTGCTGTGTGAAATAATTGGACTGTTCGATTACACCGTAATCATTTTAATTTATTCTTATTACATTTATACCCTAGACTTATTAAATATTTTAATTTACTCTGTTTTTTGAAATAACACTTTGTACCCCCATAACGTGTCCTGTGCGTGTCCGTAACGTGTCCCCCGCGTGTCTGAGCGTGTCGGAAATGTGTCCGGATTAAAGAAAAGGAATTAAAGTTTTGGACACTTAAATTCACGTGTCGGACACGCGTCAAGAGCGTGTCCGAGCGTGTTTGTGTCCGACACGCCCGGGACACGGACTCGCGAGGCCCGGAAGAGTGTCCGTGCTTCTTAGACAGGTGGCTCCCAAGATACACTCGAATGTCTGTGGACTTATCACGCAATCACCCACCCTGTGAACTTTGGTTGTGTTTGAACTCTTTCGAAGGATTTTATAGGAAACAGTACAGTAGGAGGACGAAGGTTATGGAGGGCTGGCAATCCGAATTGTTTTCTGAGGTTATTTTACAGAATGCTAATGCTGTCATTTTATACAGTGATGGGAGCCTAGATTTTTAATGCCAGAATTGATTTGAGTTCAGTTCTGGTAACCGAAGCAATGAATTTACCATTGAATTCTGTAAAAAAACCTAATTAACCTTGAATTCAATTTTGTAACAAACAAAATCCTGAATTCAATTCTGTAACAGACAGCAATAAATCAAAATTTTGTAATGGAATTAAAATGCCATGGGTTGGGCCACCTAATATGGGCTAGCCCAATAATAAAGCCCAAATGAATTTATCCTAAAAAGATTAGGTCTGGTCTGTGACACATTCCCACGAACCCACGAGGCACGGACCCGGACTCCGGGCACGGACCCAGACACGGCTTGTCGGGCGGGCGGCGGTGGCGCACGTACGTGTGGGAAAATTTTCAAAACACGCTTCATCTTAGTTTCCCCTTAGGCTTTGTTGTGACCCTTAGTCACACAATATAATATATAAACCCACTTAAAGTTTCTTCTTTTTCCAATGTGAGATTGAGTATTAAAATATTCATCCACCATTGTAAATGCCCCACCTTGAATGACAATTTATCATTCATTACGTAGTGGATTTTGATCATTCTTTTTGTATATTAAACCCCTTACTTAGGAGTATTCAAATCCACTTAGACGCACCTCAATCGATGTCATATCCACAAATTATTCGTGGGTCAAAATCCATACAAGTATTGGTTATAAAACCAATATTTTTTTAACAATCCCCCACATGAATGAAATTGACAGAATACCCAATGAAAGATCGAGATACCAAAGACTCGGAGAGAGAGAGAGTACTACGGATTAGTCCTGCATAGGATAAATAGCTTTTGGCTTTGAACCTTCCCTTGTGAAAGCCTATCGTGTATTACTGACTGACCAGTGAACATGTAGTCTTGACTTGTTCTGCCGTTTGTGTAATCCAAAATAATAGATCACACATATGACCTTTCCTCACGCAACTTAGTTCTCATTGTTTGTGTTCGTTTTGACCTTGAACACTTTGCCTCTACAAGTATTTTCTCGAGAATTTCGCCTTCTTAATTTCTCAAATAAGCGACCACACTTCATACTCACATAAGCGTCCTCTTAACTAAAGTATCTAAAATATTTTGCTTGGCATACCAACACATAAGAGTTATTAAGAGCATAGCTCAACATAAAATATTATATCACTGTTTACATCATAGGAATGTGTAGGAGTATAAACTCCATAGTGGTATATACAAGATCAGGTTGTCAATTTGAACCTAGATTCTATGATCTCTAGTCAACTAGATTGGGTTTCCATCAAGATATCTTTCATCGTCGTATGCTTTAAACTCATTCCCATCGATGTCAGCTAGCTCTCTGATTAATTAGTAGGTTAGCAGTTCTATAAATATGTCCATTGACAATAAGGAGTCAACCACAATAAAGTTGATCATTGAACTTGCAAAATCAGTCTCGACTATCCCATTTTGAGAGCAGTTGTCAAATGGTAATTGTCAAAGTAAAAAATGTCAAGATCTACCATTTTAAATGTCACACTAAGCTCTAACAATCTTATAAGATACACACAAAGTGTTTTTAGACATGTTCTCAGTCTTCTTGGAAATTCATGCAAATGTCATTACTCATCTCCAAACGATCTTCTTGAAACATGAATTTATTAATATTTCCAATTGCGTTTTTTAAGTATGAAAATTCTACATTTCCCATATGCTTTCATCAAGCACAACATTATCATTATTAATTCACATACAGAGGAATAATTTAAGATTTCCAAGAGACAATTCCAGCAACAAACTAAGGACATATCCATTATAGATTTCAAGTCCTTCATAGATGATATTCGTCATCCACTATATTTCACCAGTACTACTCGATTCATATTTGATATCCATTTGTCAACATTATAACTTTCTGTACTTTTGGATACTTGGTGCAATTCATAGTTTAGGATGATCCTTAGGTAGGAGTAGCACCCTAACTACCACTATCTAGTGATCCTCCAGTGAACTTTCCATACATATCTTCTCAGTCTGCATAGTATATTAAGTTTGGCCTTTAAAACCTTGATATGGACTTCAATATTCTAATATCACAGAATACTTCAATGATGTGTAACATTATTCATTATGTAGAAATCATAATCCAAAGGTTTTCGAGCCATACTTGCACAAACAACTTTCTCAGACCATGTCCATTAGATATGTTACAACTATGAGCTCGTAGCATAACATCTACCTATTCAAGTCTATGATGTCAACTTGATACTTTCTCAATACGGCTAATTTCGTAAAGAAATTGTTAAAACCTCTAAAACCAATTGTGATATCAACACAAGAATGCAAAACAACAAAGTTTTGATCTTATGTGACTGTCTTAAAATAAATGTCACAGTGTTGATTCAACTCATCCTGACATCATAGCACTTTCGTACAACTCATGCCATTCCATTTCTGATTGCTATAGATCAAGAAAATTCATAGAATTTCCAATCTGGTCTGATATTGGAAAACCCTCAGGGTGTCGGAACAGACCACCATGACAAGTTTTATATATGCCAAAATAGCCCAAAGCTTTCTTTGATAATATGTCCTCATAGTTGACCCATTTGTCATTGTGAAGACTAAAACCTTTCATCCACTAGTTCACAACCATTAGAAGTCTTTGGAAAGGAGTCATCATGATAATCTATTGTCCTCGAGGAACCCCCAAGACAACTCGGCATTTCCCATCAACTGTTTAACACAATTTCTTTTATAGAATTCTAACACTTTTGTAAATATTTCTGCATTTGAAAACTATAGTCTTGTCACAGTCCATGACCATTTCAATGTGAATACCGAGAATCTTGTAGATTCATGCACAAAGAAACGATATGTACAATGGTCTTTGGTCTTATCAAATTAGGAGTAGACCAACATTTTCACTTTTTGCAAGAATATCCCCACATTTGTAAGAATTTATAGGAAAGCCTACGCCCCCACATTCTTAGGGTACTATCAAAATTCTTGCAAGATATCTTCATAAAGAACTAAATCAACCAAAAGATTTGTTCCATCGCCACATATTCTGGGGTAATTTACTTTTTTGGAGCATTTTAATCAAAATCACCAAGATTTTACTATCCAATTTGTAATCTGAATTTATAAAAATTGGACTAATTGCTAGTAATTTGTGTGCTTCGCACAAACTTTCCAATGATGATTCATATCTACCACATTTAAATTATTCTTAAATTCTTGCTCACATGCAAGTCCATAGAGCATTTCCCATAATTATGAATTATTATTCCAAAACTATCATCTAAACATATTTGTTTGATGTTTTTCAACTGAATAAGAGATTGAAACCATTTTCTCTTAGTTTTGGAACAAATTCTCATTTATGTATTCGGCATCATATGTTCAAATAAAACACAGACAAAAAAGGAAACAAATATTTTCCATTTATTTAATAAAACCCATGAAAATGTTTATTACTGTTGAGAAATAATTTTCAAGATGTATTCTTCTCTCAAGGAGGCAATATTTATAGACTTTGTACATGATTATTTTAGGAAATGAAATACTAGAAAAATATTCTACCTACCTCTTTTACATGAGTTACAATCTTCCTAATTATTTTACAATCAATCAACCTACCTAATTTATTTACAATTAATCTAATACATTCATTTTCTTTCCAAAACTCCTCCTCAAGCTGGAGCGTATACATCGTATACTCCAAGCTTGCAACAAATTGAGTCGATAGAAGCTTTGGGAAGAGCCTTCGTGAAGATGTCAGCAAGTTGAGAGACTGAAGGAACAAACGGTGTGCAGATTTCTTTGAACTCTACTTTTGATCGAATAAAATGACAATCAACTTCAATGTGTTTGGTCCTTTCGTGGAAGACATGATTGTTCGCGATATGGATAGCTGCCTGATTATCACAATATAATGGAGTGAGACCATGAACCGGAATCCCAATTTCATGTAGAAGGGTACACAACCAAGTTAATTCACTAGTGGTATGAGCCATGGCTCTATACTCTGCTTTGGCACTCGACCGTGCTACAACTGACCGTTTCTTGTTTCTTCATGTCACAAGATTTCCACTTATAAATGTGCAATAACCTGTGGTAGAACGACGATCAGCAGGAGATCCGGCCCAGTCAGCATCGGTATATCCTTCGATACGGAGATGTCCAGATGCTTTGTAGAGAAGCCCACGTCTTGGAGCATTTTTAAGATACTTCAAGATACGAACAACAGCATCCATATGGGGCACCCGAGGACAACTCATAAATTGGCTGACAATACTGACGGCATAAGAAATATCGGGTCGAGTGATGGTGAGATAAATAAGTTTACCCACAAGTCTCCGATAGATTTCAGGATCATCAACTAATTCTCTGTCTTCAGGCAAGAGTTTAACATTGGTCTCCATGGGAGTGAATACAGGTTTAGAGCCGAGATAACATGTATCTTTCAAGAGATCAAGAGTGTATTTCCTTTGTGATAAACGGATTCCTGTTTTAGAACGAGCAACCTCTATGCCAAGAAAGTACCGAAGTTTGCCAAGATCCTTAGTGAGAAAACTGGAACGAAGATGGCGAATTAATGTTTGAATCCCACTGTTATCGCTTCCGGTGATGACAATCATGGTTGTCAAACTCCTACAAGTCGCGATACGAATCACACGAGTCGATTCGATTCAGGAACAAAACGATTCGCAACAACACAGTGAATCACAATCAGTATAGTATCGTGACCAAATCGTGGAATCGTATCTTGAATCGCCTGAATCTTACGAGTCGCGATACGGATACGTTTCTGAATTTCTGGGTTTTGGGGTTTTTGTTTTTTGGGTTTCTGAATTATTTTTCGTTTCGTTGTTGGGTTTGGGGATTTCTGAATTATTTTTTGTTTCGTTGCTCGAACACAATAGCGAAAACTAACTGCTTTAACTCCTAGTGATTAAAAATATGCTAAATTGTTTTGAAAATTTGAACTGATAGCATAAAAATAGCATATAACATAATCGAATTTTCAAGAAATGGAATTGTTTTTTTTTAAAATACCGATTTCCAAAAAATGATTTACAGGAACTAAAAGTAAACTGATTTGCAGAACACCAAATAGCATAAAAATAAAAATTTTGAAGTTTTGTGTAAAATAAATAATTGTAACTGTTGATGTAATTGGTTTACATAAATCAGTTAACAAAAATTTTGATATTTAATGAATTTACTAAACTGTAATTTTAACAATGAATAATAATCACTAAATGCTAATTTTATGTGTACTGATACAATTGAATATAGTAATTTTATTTGTATTAATCAATAAATGCTAATTTTATTTAAATAATAAATATTTTATCAATTCCATTAAAATTTGGCTAAAAACAAAAAATTTTCAACATTTTTTTATAGATGAAGAAAAAAAGAAAGAAAATAGACCGACCCGACATGGGAGCATTGTACCGGTATTGGTAATGCTAGGTTGAAGTTGTGTTGCAATTATTGCAAGGGAGAATTTTGGGGTGGAGTGCATCGTATGAAAAAATCACTTGGCATGCACACGCGTTAATGTGCAATAATGTCCTCATGTTTCCAAAGATGTTAAGAACTTTTTCATGCAATATCTAGGGAAAAAACAACAAAAAGGTGAGGATCTTGAAATAGACGCTTATGTTGTTAAAGGGAAGGGAAAAGTCGAACAACAAACCATGAGTGAGAATCGGACTAGTATCTCTTTTAATAGAAAAGAGTGTCTTTCCTTTTAGATCACAATAATCATCATTTCAAGATAGAAAACATACTTCTATGGTTATATAAGCTTAAATAACATATCTTTAAATTTTTTACCGAATCTTTACGATTCACGATACGGTACGATTCACGATTTTATAAATGGTCATTTCGATTCATGATATGAATCTCGATTTGACAACCTTGATGACAATATCATCCACATATACCACAAGAATCACATTACCCTGAGTGGTCTGTTGAAAAAATACTGAATGATCAGCTTGACTACGAGTCATACCATGAGACACGACAGTGCTACTAAATTTACTAAACCAAGCTCGAGGAGATTGTTTGAGTCCATAGATAGATTTGCGAAGATGACACACATACTCTCCTTTGGACTCAAAACCGGGAGGTTGAGTCATATAGACTGTCTCTGAAAGGTCCCCATGAAGAAATGCATTCTTGACATCAAGCTGATGGAGAGGCCAATCAAGGTTGGATGCAAGAGATATAATAATGCGGACTGAGTTGAGTTTGGCCACCGGAGAAAATGTTTCAGTGTAATCAAGCCCATATGTTTGAGTAAAGCCTTTGGCCACAAGACGTGCTTTCAGATGTTCAAGAGTACCATAAGGGTTGTGTTTGACGGAAAACACCCAGCGATAACCCACAATATGAGCTCCAGGGGGTTTGGGAAAAAGATCCCAAGTATGATTCAAGGACAGAGCTTGCATCTCTTCTTCCATAGCATAACGCCATCCAGGATGAGAAATAGCTTCCTGATAAGATTTAGAAATAGAAACAGAGGACAAAGACACGGAGAAAACACGAAAGGATGAAGATAAATGATTATAAGATACAAACTGTGAGATAGGATGAGAAGTGCAGGAGTT
>NMUG010005224.1:0-13272 GCA_002855965.1 Monotropa hypopitys | reverse complement strand
AAAAGAAGAAGAGAGGAGGAGAGGGAGGCTCTCCTCTCTCAAAACCCTAAAATGAAGAAAAAACACGCATTCTACGAATTACACTTCAGTATATATACACCCCACATAAAATTATTACAAAAATGCCATTAATGAGTCATTTTCGCAGATTTATACAGCTTGTACCGTTCCACGACGGTACGGTGGACCGGTACAAGCTGAAGTATTTCATATTCTCGGGTCAAATTCTAGAGAGTTGTAAAAATTTCATATCCTTGTACCGGTCCACGACGGTTCAGTGGACCGGTACAAGCTGAAGCTTTTCCCTTTTTTATGACATCCGTCTTCTCTAGAGCTTTCCGACGGTATATTACAATAGATAATCGGAGTTGCACAACTCAAGTTATGCCCGTTTTATTGACGCCCTGTTGCTCTTGACTTCATTAAATGGCTCAGGATGGATCGGGGACTTCCGGACTCCTCCGGAGAGTGCTAAATTGCATGTACAAACAACAAAAACTAGAAAAACGAGATTAAACGCATATGTACAAAAATGAACTAAATAGTAAACAACTAATAACGAAAACTAATTAAAAGAAGATGGATTGGCACACAAAACTACATTATTGTGTGCTAATCAGCATCTCCTCTGGGCTTTGAGTCTCCTAACCGGAGAGAGCCCCAGGGAGGCCTTGACGCCGGCTAAGCTCTGCTCGGCCCTCTGATAGCTGGCATGTGCTGTGGTCCTCCTGGAGGAGGTCGCGGCTCCGGTCTCTTGAGAGTTCGGCCCCCAACAATAGCCCCTCAACCCCTTTGGCCAGACGTTTTGGTCGAAGCGGGGTTGACTCGGTGCCGATAGGTTGTGTAGGTACCGAAGATAAGGAGCGTCGGACCACTGAATTTGTCTTGGAATTTGGACATCTGACAGCATTTAATGAACCGTCGCTTTGAAAACGATGACGTGTCGCACTCTGGGCTACCGGCGCGTCTGTCATGACATCACGCTTGACAGCTGTCATGTCATTGGCTGTCGTGCATTTGATTTGGCGGTTGGGCAGCCCTACGTATCGCGCTGTGGTTGGTTGGGCCTGCGGCTGATGGGATACCGTGCACGCGTGCTGTCAGTTTGCAGCGCCGACACAATTCTTAAGGCGTCGCAATGATTGCAGGCACGGGGTGACTGTTTGAGCCGGTTCGGCCGGTTCGGCCGGTCATCCGGTTTTAGCCTTCAGGTCACCTCATATAAAAGAAGGACTTAGGGTTTCTGTAGAGTCCCATTTGCCTTAGCTCTCTCTCTCTCTCTCTAAGAGATTTCTGGCCACCGTGTGGGGTATCTCTGGCCACCGTGCTACCAGCCTTCCCATAGCATTTTCTTCATCGTTCTAGCCTCTTCCTCTCTTCCAGGTGATTGCCTAACCCTTCTCTGTGCATAAATGGTGTTTATTTTTGCGTTCTTCAGTCGATTTAGCGACTGTTGGTTTTGAAGGTTCAATCTTCCGCCATTGTTGTGGCCTGGAAGCTCCCTGTGAGTTTCTGGGCTGCAAGGGTTAAAGATGAACATTCAATCCCTTCTCGGCCGAGCCGGACTGGCCTTGGCTATTGATTGAAGGCCAAGCCAATGGTTTCCCTGTGCTTAACCGCAAAGGTTGATACCAGACTAACTAACGGTGCCTTCTGCTTGTGTTCTTTTCAGATCCAGAGAATGGCGCCGAAGAGGAGGTCCGAAAAGTTCAGGCAATACCTGGATTCCCCCGAAGAGCTTCGCGACTTCAGGGAGCAATATGATGTCCCTGCTGATGTGAACATCATGATAGCCCCCATCGGCCACACCGAGCCAGGGCCGGACCACGCCCTTCTTCCCATCATTGCCGTTGTCGAGGGGGGAGTACGGTTCCCCTTTCATCCTTTTCTCACTCGCTTCCTCAGCGAGCTATGCCTGGCACCATCTCAAGTGACGGTTAATGTTTTCCGCATTCTGATAGGGGTTGTGGCACTGAACGAGACCCTCCCTGAGCTGGACTGACTACAATTTCCAGACATCTTTGGCTGCTACTTCCTTGGTTTTAACAAAACGTCCAAGAAGTATTACTTGGGCCGTCGGCCCAATCAGTCCGGTCTAATCGCCCACCTGCCGAACTCTGATAAATATGCCGAGGACACGATGATCCTCTCCGGCAATTTCTTCGTTCCACTACGTAGTGGCTGGGGCACTGTGTTCTCTGTGTCGTTTCTACATGGGGTCCATGGTAGATTTCTTTACTTCGGTTGAGATAGTTTCTTTTCCTTAGCTTTCCTGATTGCTTTCTTTTTTTCTGCAGACGTTGGGACTCTGAACAACTTGAAGGCCCAAACCGACGTTGATAGGGTTAAGACTTTTTCAGCGCTTCCCGAGGCACGACGCTCAGTGCCGACACTGTTGGAGTACACTCCAACATACACCCATACTCTTTTACCGCGACCCTCTCCGGCCGAGACATCCTGTGGCGCTCAGCCGAGCCCTCAACTGCACAACCAGCCGAGCCTTCTACTGCATAGTCTGCCGAAGAGGGAGAAATGGGGCCGAAGAAGGTGATTGATCTTGAGGGGGAATTTTTGGGCAAGGAGACCGAGGGCATAGATGTTGAGCCCTTGGTGACAGTTTTGAAGGAGCCTCCAGCTGGTATCCGAGCAGATAATATAATGGCCGGGCTAGGAAGGACTCGGGCTCAGCAGAAGAGGGCCCGCCAATCTGAGGACGTGTCAACTACCGAGCACTCTGCTGCTGCTGCTGCTGCAGAGAAGGCTCTCATCCGAGACCCCGCGACCGATGAGATGGCGGGGTCCTCCTAGAGGGCGGTGCAGCTGTGGGAGCCGAAGCTCTCCTTTGAGGGCATTGCTGCCGAAGAGGGTGACACGCTTGCGGACCTCCCCAGCGTGGCTATGGCATTGCTTCAGGCCTTCACCCTGCCGAAGGAGATGGAGGATCTTCCAAAAGGCACCCAGACCTGCTTCCGGAGGATGATGTACTACGACGCCAAGGTAAGCACTTAACTGCTTTCTCATTTGGTCTTTTGCTTTGGAGTAATTTTAATAACTTAACTCTTTGTAGATGATGGCTGCCGGCGTCGGTATGGACCACTGCATCAGTGAGCTTTAGGCTGCCCGAAAGCTGGCAGACAAATCGGCCGAGGAGGGTCACAAAAAGCTTGCTGAGGCTCAGGGGTCTGTGGCCGAGCTGGAGGAGAAGAACAAAGGCCTGCTGTCAACGGTCCAGATCAATGTGGCCGAGCTGAATGCCAAGAATGCTCGGCTCACGGACCTCAAGGCTGAGAACCTCCGGATGAAGACAGAGCTGGAGGACCAGAAGAACAAGGCAACTGCTGAGGTCGAGGCAGAGTACGACCATAGTTTTGATGAGGCCGCAGCCCAGTGCCGTGATTAGGTGGGGAAGCTGAAGGATAAGCTTTTCCAGAAGGGCTGGGTATGTACGAAGGTTTCCTTCGGGGCTGAGGACAGTGCTGCCGGGGTGGGGGAGATTCTTCCCATGAAGTCGGTCAAGGCTGTAGCTTGGCTTTGTGGTGCTCCGATAGCCCCTCTTGCCGTCGGAACTAAGGTGGTGGACCTTCCTGCTGGAACCGAGGCGGTTGGGACTGGTACTGCCGACCCTGCCCAGCCGACTGCTTGATCGTCCCCTGCACTCCTTTCTTTTGCTGTATTTTGCTTTTTGTTTGGGCCGAGCCGACTTGTGGCCGGTTTATTTTCTTTAATCAATGAACTTTACAATTTTTGCTTTAAGTTTCTTGTCTGTATAGTTGCCTTTTATGTTGTGCTTCCTATTTCCCCCAACTGAGGAAAAGGTTCTGGCTTACCAAGGCTTTTACCTCGGTTCGGCAGTACGCTGTAGCTGCTTGCAATTTGTGAGTCGCTTCGGCACTTGCCTGAGTGATACTTGTACATTTTATAGATAAATGCTAACTTGAGTGGGTTCCTCGGCAAAGCCACCGAGGAGCGGCATGCACGTTTTATAGATAAACGACAACTGTGAGCTGCTTCGGTGGTATAGCACTGAAGAGCTGTAGGCTTCCTCGATAAAGCCACTGAGGAACTGCATGCACATTTTGTAGATAATTGGCAATTGTAAGCTGATTCGATGGTATAACACCGAAGAGCTATAGGCTTCCTCGGCAAAGCCACCGAGAAGCTGCGTGCACGTTTTGTAGATAAATGGCAACTATAAGCTACTTCGGTGGTATAGCACCAAAGAGCTGTAGGCTTTCTCGACAAATCCACCGAGGAGCTGCGTGCACGTTTTTGTAGATAAACGGCAACTGTAAGCTACTTTAGTGGTATAGCACCGAAGAGCTGTAGGCTTCCTCGGCAAAGCCACCGAGGAGCTGCGTGCACGTTTTTGTAGATAAACGGTAACTATAAGCTGCTTCAGCGGTATATCACCAAAAAACGACAAAAATTTTGAGCAAGCATTTTACGAGAATCAAACTTTCATTGATTTGGGGGCTATAGGCCAGATTACATGGTTAGTGATAGTACAACCTCAGATTTGTAGCGTTCCACGACCTCGGTATTGGAATGTCGTCCAGCTCTTCTAGTTAGTAAGCCCCGGTCCCTGCATGGCCGACCACTCTGTACGATCCTTCCCAATTTGAACCGAGCTTGCCATCTGAGCTCTTTTTCTTATTTCCCACGACTTTCCTTAGGACGAGATCATCAACTTTGAATGCTCTGGGCCGAACCGTCCGTGCAAAGTTTCTTGCCACTCCTTGCTGGTAGGCGGCTAGTCTGATTCTAGCCGAATCTCTTCTTTTTTCGGTCAGGTCTAGATCCTTCTCAATTGCTGCGTTGTTTGTTGGCTCTTCGAAGCCTTCAGTTTTGATGGTTGGCAATCTGGCTTCTAGCGGAATGATCGCCTCCATGCTGAAGGCTAGTGAAAACGGGGTTTGCCCTGTAGAGCGCCGATGAGTTGTTCGGCAGGCCCAGAGAACACTAAAAAGCTCTTTAGCCCACCTTCCCTTTGCTGCCTAGAGTCTTCTTTTGATGCCGCTGCCGATGGTCTTGTTGGATGCTTCGGCTTGAACGTTGCCTTGCGGGTAGTAGGGGTGGAGTTGTAGAACCTGATCATGTGCTCGGCACAGAAGTTGGTGAAAAGGTCCCCCACAAACTGAGTGCCGTTGTCTGAGATAAAGGCGTAGAGGATGCCAAAGCGAGAGACAATGTTTTTCTAGGCGAACCTTTTCACATCCTTGTCTTCAATGGTGACCAACGGCTCGGCTTCCACCCACTTGGAGAAGTAGTCCGTTGCCGTGATCAAGAACTTGAATCCTCCTGGTGCCGTAGGGAGCTTGCCGATGATGTCCAGGCCCCACTGAGCAAAAGGTCATAGACTGGTCAAGGGTGTAAGCTCCTCGGCCGGTTGTCTGATGATTGGGGAGAATCGCTGGCAGGAGTCACATTGTTTCACTATCTACTCCTCGTTTTCCATCATCTTCGGCCACCAGTACCCTTGGGAGATAGCTCGGTGTGCAATTAATCTTCCACCAGTGTGTGCTCCACAACTGCCAGCGTGGAGTTCCTGCAGTACTCCTTTCACCAATGTTGGGTGCACACAAAGGAGGTACGGTCCAGAGAATGACCGTCTGTACAACTTGTCCTGAGGGCCAAGCCAGAACCGGGCTGACTTGTGGACGATTCGGTGGGCCTCCCTCTTGTCATCTGGTAGTGAACTGTCTTTCAGAAATGAAATGATTGGGTCCATCTAGCTAGGACCCTGGCCGATGAAGAAGATGGCTAGCTGCTTCGGCGCTTCTATACTTGGTTGATCTAAGCTTTGGACGCTGACTGTCCTCCGCTCTTTGACTTCTGTTACTGATGCTATTCCGGCTAGAGTGTCGGCGTGGGCATTTTGTTCCCTACTGACCTGTTGAATTTGGATTTGCTTAAATAGTCCCATTCTTTTTTTGACTTTCTGCATGTACCTCCCCATTCCCTCGTCTCGGCACTCATAGTCACCATTGACCTGGTTGACCACGAGCTGAGAGTCGCTGTAGATGCTGTGGCTTTGGATCTCCAGCTCTTCGATAGCCTTCAGGCCGGCTAGTAAGGCTTCATACTCTGCTTCATTGTTGGAAGCGCTGAAGTTGAACCAGAGGGAATGTTCATGAGTGACGCCCTCCGGGGAAATGAGGACAACTCTGGCTCCATTCCCTCGACAGTTAGATGCTTCGTCGACAAACATCCTCCAGGAGTCCTGATTTGGCAGTGACTCTGGCAAGACTTGTCCGACAGGGATGTTGTCAGCTTGAGGGTCCTCGGCCAGGATTTGGTTTTTGACAGCTGTCTTCGGCTGGAACTTGATGTCAAAGTTTGCTAGTTCCACGGCCTATTTGGTTAGTCGTCCAGATAGGTCGGCGCGTTTAAGCAATGCCCAAAGAGGGAACTCGGTCAAGACAACAATAGTATGCGCCTGGAAGTATGGTGCCAGTTTCCTGGAAGCAATAACTAGAGCATATGTGAGTTTTTCAAGAGGAAGGTACCTGGTATCGGCGCTGATGAGTGACTTGCTAGAGAAGTAGAGTGGTAGCTGCTTGCTAGAGAAGTAGACCGGTAGCTGCTCAAGCCTCTCTTGCCGAACCAGTGCTGAGCTGATGGCATGTGGTGTGATGGCAATGTACATATACAACTCTCCCCTTGCATTAGTTTGGCAAGCAGGGAGAACTGAAGAGAGGTACTCTTTGAGATTTCTGAGGGCCTCCCTACACTGATCAGTTCATAGAAAGTGCCTTCGGTTGTTTTTCTTCAATACCTCGTAGAATGGTCGGCACTTGTCTGAGGATCTGCTGATGAACTGGTTGAGAGTTACGGCCATTCCCGCGAGCTTCTGTATGGAGGGTAAGCCTTTCAGGGTTCTGGTCTCCTCGATCTTCTGGATGACCGAGACCTGAGATGGGTCGGCCTCTATGCCTCGGCGCGTGACAAGGTAGCCCAGGAACTTCCCCGAGCTAACTCCGAAGGCACATTTGGAGGCGTTAAGCCGAAGCTTGTGCTTTTTCAAAATATCGAACACCATTTGAAGATCTTCTAGATGGTCCCCCTCGGCCTTGCTTTTAACGACCATGTCATCTATGTAGGCCTCCACTGTATTGCTGAGCTGAGCGCTGAACATTTTTATGATCATCCACTAATATGTCGCTCCGACATTCTTCAAGCCGAAGGGCATTACTCTGTAGCAGAACAGACCCCTAGGAGTGATAAATGTTGTTTTCTCTTGGTCTGGACCGAACATAGCTATCTAGTGGTACCCTCGGTATGCAGCCATAAAGCTCATTCTGGGATGTCCGGTCGTTGAGTTGACCAGCTGATCAATCCTCGGCACTGGAAAGCTGTCTTTGGGGCAAGCTTCATTGAGGTTAGTGTAGTCAACGCAAACTCTCCACTTGCCGGTCTTCTTTTTGACCAACACCGTATTGGCTAACCAGGTAGGGTAGTGTACTTCTCGGATCGCCTGCGCTTCGATCAAATGGTCCACTTCTTCGATAACAGCATCAGCATGAGCAGCTGCCGACTACCGGGCCTTCTGGACAACAGGCCGGCACTCCGGCCGAACGTTGAGATGATGGATGATAAATTCTGGATCCACCCCTGGCATTTCGTAGGGCGTCCAGGCAAATATTTCAACATTGCGCTTGAGGCAGCTGATTGTAGACGCCTTGTCTTCCTCGGTCATCTCAGAGCCGATAAGAAAGAAGCATTCCAGATCGTCGGCGCTTAGAGGGATGGTGTCAAGGTTCTCAATGGATTTTGCCGAAGCACTTGAACCGATGTCCTCCAGTACCGGTTGATCTGGAACCTCCACCCAATGGACTTGCTCAGGGGTAACCTTCCCTTTGACGGTAGCGATATAGCACTGCTTTGTCGAGATTTGGTCTCCCCTAAGCTCTTCCACGCCTCTTGTGCCAACGAACTTAATAACCTGGTGGTATGTGGAGGCAACTCCCTTGATGCTATGGACCCAGGTTCGGCCCAGGATAGCATTGTAGGGGGACGGGACATCAACTACCACGAACTCTAACTCGGTGATGACCATGCTGATGGTCACTGGTATGGTGATTTTGCTAAGCGACCAAACTGATGCTGCGTTAAACCCTACCAGTGGCACATCGGTCGGTTGAAGGTCTTCTAATTTATACCCCATTTTTTTGAAAAGGGAGTAGTACATGACATCTACCGAGCTGCCGAGGTCAATGAGTACTCTACTAACCCGGCTGTCAGCAATTTATAGAGTGACGACTAGCGCATCGTCGTGGGGGTGTTGGACCCTTTCGGAATCTCTAGAAGAAAAACTGATGGAGTACCTTGAGTCCGGCTTCGGATTCTTTGGCATAGGTTGGACGGCAAGGATCTCCTTTGCCTTGATCTGTTGGAGCTCAGACCGAAGCTGCTCATCCCATCGGTGATCCACCATCCCGTGGATCACATTGATGATGCGCAGGGCCGGCTTGGGGTCTTCCTTCAGCACAACATTCGTCTTCTCTGCATCAATGAATTCCCCGAGGTGGCCGACAGTGACCAATTCTTTAAGAAAATCCTTGTAAGCTCGGCAGTTGGTGGTGAGGTGGTCCTTATCTCTGTGATAGGAGCATCTGAATTTGTCGTTGCCACCTCTCTGAGCTCCCAACCTCTTCTCTGGCCACCTGAAATACGGCTCCTTTTCGATTTTGCGAAGGATCGTGAAGGTTGGCTGTTTGAAGACAATAATTTGAGCCACATACTCGTATGTCTTGTAGGTCTGAGGTTCCTCCGACTGGACGGTGTTCGTTTCCTTTCTCCGGACCAAACTGTTGTTATTGGTAGAGCCATGGCCAGAGCATTATTTGGACTTGCTCCTCTCCTCCTTGGCCTCTTCCAATTTTGCGTGAAGCTCAATTCTGGCCATGAGCTCATTCATGGTTGCCGGAGGGAATAGCATCAAATCTTCGAATTCTCGGCTGGAGTGGTCCAGGACGAGTTTGAAAGACATCACTGTGATTTTTTGGTCGCACTCTTCAATCTCATTGTAGAGGTTCCAATACTGGGCTGCGTATTGGCGTAGAGATTCTGACCTCGCTCGCCGTAGGCCGAGGAGGAAATCAACCTCTTTTTTGACTCTGGTGCTGGTGATGAATCGATCTAGGAAGGCCGTTGAGAGGTCTCTCCACGAGGAGATGGACCCTGCTGGCAGTCGGTCAAACCAGAGCAACCCAACCTCACTGAGGCTGGATGGAAACAGCTTGCACATCAAGGCATCCTCCCTAGAATAGAGGGACATCATCTGCCTGAAATGCATGATGTGGGTGTACGAATCTATTTTGGAATCGTATTTGTTGAACTTGAGGGCTGAGAAGCCTGCCGGAGGCCTTGCAGCTTCAATTTCAGGAGAGAATGGAGTGCAGGGGATTATTTTTTGTCGGCACGACTCATAGGTCCGAGATGGCAGGACTTCCCTCCTCTGACTCACTTCTTGCTCAGAGTAGTGGCTGTCTCCCTGGCCACCGTGCCTCCGATGTCTGGGTGGTGACTACTCTCTGACCTGGCGGGGCCTCTGAGCCGCTGGGATAGCATTTGGGCCGAGTCACTCAAAAATTAGTGGCCAGTTGTTTGAGGCCGAATGCTCGTCCCTGTGCCGAGGAGGCGAGACTCGATGCCTGGCGCAACGATCCTCATTGATCCTCTGTCGGGCAAGGACTTCTTCTACTCTTCCCCTAGCCTATTCAGGACCGAAGGCCTTTCTTGCCATGTCCTGCTCCTACTCTGAGAAGGCTCTTGGTAGTCTCGATTATCTTCGGCACGGCTGGGTGCCGGTGCCTCTTTCCCTTTCTCGGTGGTCTTGTGCAAGAGAGTCATCTCATGCATGAGAGCGTCAATCTGCTGGTCCCTCTGGCCCAAGTCTCCTTCCAACTTGCAGATGTACTGCCTCGTGGTGAGCTTGGTCGGGGGGCTCCGACAGTCGCTAGAGTGGATTCTCACATCGGCATGGGTGCGCACAGGGGTACGGAGGGCAGAGTCCCCTGTTCTGGCCACCTCTTTTCCCTTGTTCCTCCTACCATCAGACTGGTTGTCTTTGGAGTTTCGGTCTCTGGAAGTCATCTTTAAGCTTACGACAGGAATTTGAGTGTTTGAGAAAGGGTTCCCCAGTGGAGTCGCCAATTGTTAGTGGGTAAGCCTTTCAGGTGGTGGATTCTGGTCATGAACGGCGGAGACGTGGTTGAGCTAAGCTGCAAAAGAGAGAAACGTTAGGCTACTGGTAGATGTCATCGGTGGACCCTCTGATGGTAAAGTCAGTAAGAGATTTGTAGAAAGAGAAAGCAAATGGACAGAGATTGGACTAGTAAGAGAAGGTGTACCTCTGCAATGAATGCTCCTCCCTATTTATAGAACATCAGAGAGTGAGAGACACGCGCTTCGGCGCGTGCATGACGATATGCTGCGTCATGGGGCAGTACGCCTGTCCTACCTATGCGTCTGAGCATGTGGCCGACCGGTCGGCCCCGACAATGTCAAGCGGTGGTGCCTGACAGCATCGGGCGGAAGAAAAGCTGACGAAGTGTGCCTGACATGATGCGGGAATAACAAAAAAGTTGATTCTGTGTCAGGCGTGTATCTGCCATGTACGCAAAACCCGAGATGCTGTCTTTGAGGGAATCTTTGCTATAAACAAGGCATTTGTCTTGTCTGGCCGAAGAGGCTTGCTTCGGCGTAGTTGGCTAGAGACCGGTCCGTCCCTGGGCAATGAACCTTCTGCACAGAAGTGACCCCGAGGAAGCTTCCTGAGTCAGTCTTTCTCTGTTCGGTCGCATGACCTTGCTTTCATGTTGCTTCGGCTAGGCATCTCCTCTGGGCTTTGAGTCTCCTGGTTGGAGAGAGCCCCAGGGAGGCCCTGACGTCGGCTAAGTTCTGCTCGGCCCTCTGATAGCTGGCCTGTACTGTGGTCCTCCTGGAGGAGGTCGCGACTCCGGCCTCTTGAGAGTTCGGCCCCCAACACCTTACTATACTTTAAAGAAGCTATCTACAGAAGTTGTCTCCCGGAATTATACAGATATTGCAATACAATTTGTCGTTATTTTAATACTTGTCTTTTCTGCTTTCGAACAAATATTTACTAAAGAATTCGTTACTTTATGTCTTTCTCCTCATTAGAATTCGGCACATGCTTGGCTATGCTGGCTCCGCTGTCGCAAACGAGAAGAACATAAAAACGTCTTTGCCCAAAAATACTTGCCGTTTATCTCGGAATATATCTAACTCAGTTTATATATATACTCGCTGTCTAGCTCGGAATATATCCAGCTCGGTTTATATATATATAATATCTTATCCAACTGTTATATATGTACTGCCGTCTAGCTTGGACTATATCCATCTCGGTTTATATATATGATATCTTATACCCCTATCCATACATACATATTACAGCATATATATTCTATCTCTCTTCAGCGATTAACTTTCACTTTCCCTAAAACACTTTCAAATAAAATTAAATTCTGGTATCCGTACTCTAGAGTGAAAGCTTGCAGTAGCTACTAGACTCGGATTAAAGAAATGCCTTATGACTCGGCCCCGTCTGGAGCACTCGATATTCTGTGGGATTTTTCACACTTAATAATTCCCCTCCCCATTTTTCAAAATGCAGTCGAAGCTCTGTCCGACTGAAAAATATTCAAAATACTTTTAAATGAAAATCAAATTCTTTTATCCGCACTCTGAAGTGAAAGCTTGCAATAGCTACCAGACTCGGATTAAATGAATGTCATATGACTCGGATCTATCCGGAGCATTTGATATTCTGTAGAATTTTCACATTAAAAAGCAAACGTTTTACAAAAATCTTCTCGCGGTCGAAGCTCTGTCCGACCAAAAAATATAAAAAAAATTGCGGTCGAAGCTCTGTCCGACCAAAAAATAGAAAAATCGTTTTTCACGGTCAAAGTTCTGTCTGACTAAAAACATTAAAAACACTTTTTAAAATAAAAAACTAAGTCCCTCGATCCGTACTCTGAAGTGAAAGCTTGGAGTAGCTATCAGACTCAGATTAAAAGAATGCTTTATGACCCGAGTCATGCCGGATCATATTATATTCTTTGAAACTTTCCAAACAAAACAAATAAATAAAACAAAGAAAATACTTTAAAATCGGTCGAAGTTTTGCCCGACCGTAAAATACAAAATTACTTTTCAAATGCAGCCGGAATTCTGTTCGACTGTAGAAAATCATTTTCAGCCAAAGATTCTGTCTGGCTCAAGTGTATTTCTAAAAACACAGTCGAAGTTCTATCTGACTGTCGTAAATAAAACTATATTAACAAAACAAAATTATTTTCTCAAACACAGTCGGAATTCTGTCCGACTGTAGAAAACCATTTTTCGTCGAAGTTCCGTCTGACTCAAAAACAATTCTTTCTTATTACAGACCGGACCGAAATCTGCCCGTCAATAACTATTATCCATAAGTCATTTAAATACAATTCATTTCATTTATACCAGTAATAATTATTTATTTCTCTAGCCGAGAAAACAATTGATTTCGGATTACGAAAAGATTTACTTTTGAAAATGAAAATACCGAAAGGGCGAGTGGGGTGCCTAACACCTTCCTCATTCGTAATTTAATCCCCGAATTTCGAATTTTTGGTTTGCAGACACCTTTTTCAAATAAAAGGCACATTTTCAAAACAAATTAAACATTCATTTCAAATAAAATAGCGGTGACTTGGCATACCACGAATAAAATGCCGAGTGACGACTCCGAAAATTTCAAACCGGCACACTCAGGCCATATTTTTAAATAACTCCTCCATATTTTTGAATAAACCCCTATATTTTCAAACAAACCCCCATATTTTTAAATAAATTCCAGCAGCGCGGATTCTTTCATCCTGGAAAACAACTCCTCCCGAGAGAGGAGACGAAGAAAGGACAAAAAAATTTTCCAGCGCGACAAACAACATGACACATGTACGATTAGACATGGGCACGACACGACTTGATAGGCACACACACGATATATAGTAAAAGACAATATATGATTTTTATTTATTTTAAAAATACTATAACAACCATAAATTAATACCAAACATATATGCAAGGATATTTTTATACTTTTTACTATGATATGTGATCTACGAACACTTTTATATTTTCAATTGCATCTAAATTTTTTTAGTACATGCAATCGAGTATTAGGTAGGAGAAAAAATAAAATAATTCAAGAAATTTTGAATTGTATAATTTGTGCTTAAATGATTGGAAAGATGCATTGTCTTA
>NMUG010005223.1:0-13269 GCA_002855965.1 Monotropa hypopitys | reverse complement strand
AAAATTAACACTAAGCCCCATCATAAATACCTACATACTTATGTATATATTTTATTATTATTATTATTATTATTTTTATTTGATATAATAATTTAATTAATTATTTAAATGGGACGGGTGTTACACTTCCAACAAAATTCCCTAGTGTGTCTGGTATTGTTACAATAGTCATACCGAAGCAAGTCACGATCATCAATACCACCCTTATCCCCAGATTGAACCTGAGGAAGCTTGCCATCCCGTGAAGGAGGAATGGTTACTAAGGCTGAGCGGTCCGATATAGGAAGGTGAACCATAGCATTCCAGTTGGCCCGAAAATGCAACCAAAGAGGGGGGATCAAATGTGTTTAGATTAAATTTTTCTTCCAACCAAACCACTTAGACACAATGTGGAAGCAATGTAGTTTAAACAAGATGGATATGACAAGATTAAGATACTAATCAAGAATGAGTTGTTTGATTCAAACTTAAGTGTTCGATTATAACTCAAGTTTTGTAATACAGCAAGGTTAGAGGTTTTCCTCTTAAGTTTATTTCAAGCAAGAATAAGAAAGCACAAACTAATTAAAGATACAAGACAAGATATAAGACAAGGTTGGAAGTAAATACTGAAGGCAAAGGAAAGAGAGAAGGAACTCAAGATTTATAGTGGTTCGTTTGGTTTGTCCAATGCCCAACCTACATCCACTCCATTTTACAACCTTGAATCGCTTGCACGTGTGCGCTCCAACCACGTGATTCTTCCTGGTGATCACTTGTCGTTACACCTTGAGTTGCTTCCGGGTGAATTCCAACCTTCCTATCACTTCCGGGTGGCTAAGCACATTTGCAAGTTCTAAGCCTAGAACTTGACTAACACTCTAGAATAAAATGAAGAAGAATGTGAAGACAACCATTCCCTTACAATGTAAGAATAAAACTCTCTCAAAGAAATTACAAGTGTATACAAAGATATAGAGAGAATGAGCAATTTGAGCTTTCTAAAAGGCTTGTATTGAAGTGAAACTTGTAATAGTGATCTCTTGTTTTCTTGAGACTTTGGCATGTATATATAGCCTCCAAGAGCCTACTAGCCATTATATGACCGTTGGGTGGCATTGTGGTAAGTTTCTGGAATATTCCTCCAAGCATTTCTCACATTTTGGCTTGACTGGTAAGCCAGCCGGTATACCGGTTAAATTGCTCTCGGGAATTTGGCTCGGAAGCAAAAATTAAGAAAACCGGTATATCGGACGATATACCTGTGGGCGTACCTATCCCCATTCTTGTGAGCCGTTTGGGCACTCTTGAACTCTAATTGATGCGCTGTTTTTTCCTATGGATTTGTTTTCATGTCTCCTTCATTTTCCTGCAGAACAAAACTTGTAAAAACGTAGGTATAATTATCCAGTCTTAGAATAAGCTTTTTAAGTCAAATTAAGCACTTAAGCAAGTTGAGAAAAGTCTTAAAATTATTTTTCTATCATAAGGGACTTAAGAAAAATATTATTATGATGATTAAACATTGAAATCTTATTCTTTTACTCTCTTCAATTAAGTCTATCAAATATCATACCAAGGAATTATAATTATTTTAATATATAATTAATTTGTGTCAATAAAATCACCATAAAAGCATCATCAAAACCCTAGGACAACAATTCATTTTGCTCTCCTCTTGTTGAACACAAGCATAAGTCTCTCCCACAGTGGAAAAGGGAACTCGACCCAACACATGCACCCCAATTTGATCGTACTCCATATCAAGCCCAGCCAGAAAATCACAAATGCGCTCTTTTCCACCATCTGATGGAATGCAGCGGCATCATCAGTACAAACAGCCTGAAAACCCTGATAAAAGTCCAATTCTTCCCATACTCCACTCAACTCAGCATAATACTCAGAAAGGGCGCAATGGTGTTGATCCAACCCACAAAGTCGTTTCCTCAACTCAAAGGCTTGAGCATCATTACCCTTTTGAGAGTAAGTCTGCTTAGCAGCAAGCCAAACAAGATACGGAGAATCCAAGAGCAAGAATGAGTGACGGATGGTGGGTGTCATATAATTGAACAACCAAGTCATAGCAAGAGCATTCTGAGTGTCCCATTTCTCAAGGTCTGAACTTCCATCAACGGGTTTAGGAACTGGGCCTTTAATAAACTTCAACATTTTCCTAGTAGTAATAGCCAATGTAAAGCTCCTTCACCAAAGTAAGTAGTTGGAACCATCCAACTTAACAGAACAATTGTCTAAAGGTGTGTTATCTGGAGTCCATTGTCTAAAGGTGTGTTATTTGGAGTCCAAGTCTGGCCCATCCCAAATTTTGGAACATCAGCCATATTAAAATGCTACAGAACCTCAGAAAATGCCAGGATAATCAACAAACCACCAACAACAAGGTCGAACATACCTATACTAGAAAAAAATCGGAGTAGTCCAGATGAATAAAAGGTCACCGGAGAACAAAAGAACCCCCAAAAACAGATCTAGAAACCCAAAAGAGGTCGCCTGAAAACATCAGAAGCTTGTCGGACACTGGCGAGCAATGGCGAGGATTCGCAGGAGGTCGGCGGTGGGAGGTGACCTGTCGGAGGCTGATGAGCAGTGGTCACCTGTGACGGCTGTCACAAGTGATATGCGAAATTGGTAGGACTCGCATGGATTTCAAGACGGGTTTTGCGACGTCGGGAGGACTCGCCTGTGAAAAACAAAGGGTTTTACGATGACAGGAGGACTCGCCTATAAAAAACGATGGGTTTTGTCCTAAAAAATGGCCGACGAAAATGGCTGGAGCATGATGGGTTTCGCCCTGAAAAAAGGAGTGACCGACGACAATGACGGGAGCTCTGACAAGGTCTGGCGGCTAAGGTTTCAAGGCAATGCTCTGATACCATGTAAAATGAGACATTCGTGAAACCCTCGAATATTATTCTCGTAATCCAAATGAGAAAAACAAGACCTATACATATAAGGCCAATACAACAATTACACTAATCCCCCTATGAACTACACAAATCCATGACCATTATACAAGACATAAAATACATATCTAAACCCCCCAAACTTAACACGCATAGCCATTGTTGACCTCAGTGACCTTTGCCGGACGAAGGTGACTCTCATACAAGCACTCTTAGATGACCCTCTTTCCCTTTGTCTCAATAGCAATTATTCGTTATCTGTTTTTTCTCTCCTACAAGTTCTTAGCACGTTTCAGTCTTCTACAATATTAACAGTATAAGACATTTATGACAGCCATTTATGGGAATTCTTCCCCAGCCATTGCCATGACACCACTCACTCAGGTTTGCATGGCTCTCATGCCCCAAGTATCTTACCCACCACTTGAATCTTTGACTATGGCTCTTCTCTTTATATGACTCCCGATCTGTCCATCCTTAGTCGTTGTGTTAACCATGTTTCTCCTATTTATATTGTCACGGCAAGTGGCTCTCCCATCCATGTAAATTATATTGGTTCTATTTTGTCAGCTGCTTCTTGTCCATGTAAATTATATTGGTTCTATTCTGCCAACTGCTTCTTGTTTACTATCTATTCCTCAGTTAACTTTAAGCCTTCTTTCGATTAGCTAACTATCTGACTCCAGATTTGACATCATTTTTTTCTCTTCTTGTTGTGTTGTGCAAGATTGGGTGTCCAATGAGCATATTGCGACTAGACGTAGAGTTGGTGATCTCTATATCTTGGAAGGTTTGCATATTCTGATAGAGTCATCCCCTATAGCAGCAGTATCCTTTTATTTAGATCAGCATTCCACATCCTTTTATCTTTGAGATTCTAGGTTAGGGCATTTGTCTAATGAGTGTCTCAAATTTTTAGCTATGTCTGGTCTCTTGGGAAAACTTTCAACTAGCGACATTTTTGAGAGCAGTGGATGCAAGTTTGCAAAATTGTTAGGCTTATCTTTTAATAAAAGCACGTCTGTTTCCACTTCTCCTTTTCAACTTGTCCGTACTGACTTATGGGGACCATCTCCAGTTTCCACTAAAGGTGGTTATGTTTAATGTCGCTTTTGTCGATGATTATAGTTGGTATACTTGGGTTTACTTGTTGACATACAAATTTGATTTTTACAACATTTATCGTACATTTCATGGTATGGTTGAAACCCAATTCTCTGCATCCATTGAAGTTCTTCGGTCTGATTTGGGAAGGGAATACAATCTTTCTGAGTTTGTTGCATTCCTGGAAACGTATGACACTGTTCATCAATCCTCTTGCTCTAACACTCCTGCTCAAAATGGTAGAGCTGAGAGAAAACATTGATGCATCCTCAACACCGCTCGGTCTCCCCTACTATCATCTTCTGTCCCTTTTGTATTTTGAGGAGAGGTTGTCCTCACTACATTCTATCTTCTTAATCGAATGTCTACTCCTCTTCTTTCTGGGAGCTCTCTGTATGAGCGTTTGCATGGTCAGGTTCCAAAATATTCCCTTCTTCGTGTATTCGGTTCTAGCAGTTTCGTCCATCTCCCCAAGAAACATCGTACTAAGCTCAGTACCCGTTGTGTCTTGTTTTTTTGGGGGGTATGGTATTAATCAGAAGGGTTATCGAAGCTATAATCCAACCACTAAAAATTTGTACGTCTCCAGACATGTCACATTCCTTAAGCATCTGTCTTACTTCACTCTCTATCCCAAGGCTGCTCTAGTAGCCAAGGAGGATTTGATTTGTATAGACTCTTTCCCCAAAGATGTTTTTGCCAAAGAATATACCTCCAATCTTCAGGTGTCTTTTATCTCTGTTGCTCCCAGCCCCTCACCTACACCCCCTCTTCCCCTGCTCTTTGGAAACCTATTTCTCCATTCCCTATGACCTACTCTCGACATTCTACAACACCTCCACTATCTCCCAATTCTCCAGCTCCCCAATCTGACATGGTGGCCCCTGATCCACCTGCTCACCGATATCATCTCCGTGAAAACCACAAACCCCAGTAAGATTTGGTTTCTCTAACAACAGTTTTTCGTTATCTTATCAGTCTTTTCTGTCTCGTATACACTCTTTCTTTGAGCCTAGGTCCTATAAAGATGCATGTACAGATCTTCATTGGGTGGATGTCATGAATGCTGAACTTACTGCTCTTATTAAATCTGACACTTGGGAGTTGGTTCTACTACCAGATGGCAAAAATCTCATTGGTTGCAAATGAGTCTACAAGGTCAAGACTCAATCTGATGGCTCTTTGGAGAGAAATAAAGCACACCTAGTTTCTAAGAAGTTCTTTCAAGAATACGGAATTGATTACGACGAGACATTTGCTCATGTCGCAAAAAAAATGACCATTGTTCGCATTATGATCTATGTTGCTACCGTCTCCCAGTGGTTATTATATCAGCTAGATGTGAAAAATGCATTTCTTAATGGGTATCTTTCTAAAGAAGTTTATGTGCCCTCCTGGATTTCCGCATCCTACTGGTTTGGTTTGTCGTCTTCGTCGTGCTCTATATGGCTTAAAACTATCCACACGTGCCTGATATGCCAATTTCAGGATGTGGCTATTCAGATTGGTTTTCAACCTAGTATTCACGACTCTGCTCTCTTTATCCATCACACAACTCATGGTCTAGTCCTACTCTATGTGGATGACATGATTATTACCGGTTCTGATTCTGCTGCTAGCGATGATGTGAAACAGAATTTATTTCGGGAATTTGAAATGAAAAACTTGGGCCTTATTCTGTATTTTTATGGTATTGAAGTTGCTTCCTCTTCTAAAGGGTATCTCTTATCCCAGTCCAAATATGTCACTAATATACTTGTTCCTGCTCATCTGACTAACACCAAAACTGTTGATACTCCTTTTGAACTGCATGCCAAGTTTCTTTCTTCCGACGGTGTTCTCCTTGAGGATCCTACCGAATATTGTGAGTTAGTGAGATGCTTAGTCTATCTTACAGTAACTCGGCCCGACATTTCATATGTTGTTCGTGTGGTTAGCCAGTATATCTCCGCCCCTCGGTCTACACATTGGGCAGCCTTACTTTGGATTCTACGCTACATTCGTAGTACTTCCCATCAGTGTATTCTACTATCTTCTACTCTGAGCTTGACTCTTCAGGCTTATGATGACGTTGATGACACTGAGAATGTTGGTGACCGCAAGTCTACCTATGGTCTCTGTGTTTTTCTGGGAGATTCTCTTATCTCTTGGAAAAACAAAAAATAATATATTGTTGCTCACTCCACTGCTAAAGCCGAATATCATGACATAGCTCATGCCACTTCAGAGATTGTCTGGCTTCGTTGGCTTCTATCAGATATGGGTGTCTATGTTACTTATCCTACGCCTCTTTATTGTGACAAATAGAGTGCTATTCATATTGCTCACAACCCAATCCTCCATGAGCACACAAAACATATTAAGATCGATTGTCACTTTATTCGATAACACCTTCAGTCTGGTACCATTGCTCTACCGTTTGTCACTTCTACGCAGCAGTTAGCGAACTTCTTCACAAAGACTCACACTGTTGCATGTTTCCATTATCTCCTTAACAAACTCTCGATGCTCTCTGTTACATCCTGAGTTTGAGGGGGTGTGAATGTATCTTATTGTATAGATTCAGTGTATTCCATAATTTAGGTAGTATCCCGTAATCTAGGATTTGATTAATATAATTTAGGGAATTGATTAAGGGATTTAATTAGCATAATTTAGGAATTTGATTAGCTTAATTTATGGTAGGATTGATTGCGTCTTTCAGCTATTTATACTTAGTCTTGTAATTGTAATTATTCTATCAGAAACACAACCATCAGTTAATTTCTTCTGGTTTTCACATATATTTGTGGTGGCGGTGGAGGGTGGAGGGGCGGGGATAAGGTTCTGGCTTGATTGACAAAGTTTTCCAAAGTCTTTTTCGCCTGGTTATCAGCATAATATGGTTGTTGGCGAGAGCATCAATTACCTTCTTCTTCATTGACCTTTGGCCAGTAAACTTGGGGCTTTATCTGTGCCGTCTTCAACATGAGAGTTGCCAAATTGTTCTTTTTTTTCAAGGAAGTCAAATACGAACTGGTTGTAGACTACAGTGATATATGGGTTCGCTTGACAGTTTGAGGTCCTTTGAGGATGTTGAATTGCACATATCAACTCCAAAAGGAATGCCACTTGTGTTAATTTTTTTTCATCCCATTATTTTAGCAGTATTGTACGTGAGAAAATGGGGAGATACAATTACAAGTGTACTCCAAACTCTAGGCTGTCTACTGCATCAAAACCATTCTTACCAGAAATTGCTACTGTATGCTTCCAACCACAGGATACCTGGCAATGAAAAAAAATTGAATATGAAAATAAAGTACAAACAATCCATACATTAGGTCAATATAAACCTATTTACAAGGTCATAATGATTTTACCGATCTTATGAGCCTCGAAGCAATTAACATGTCAAGTAATTTTGGCGAGAAATATATAACAATCAACTGCAGAATGTTTGTGGAATATGGGACAATATTTCAAAAACAATCAAAAAACATGTGGGAATTACAAGCGCTCCGAACCTCCCAGACAGCATGGTTAAAGAATGGGCCTTGAACTCTTTCCGGTAAATGGCTCATATCTGTACAGCTGATATAAGAGAAGGCATCAATACAAGAATTGATAATTAGAGGATTGATAAACAGACAGAACAAGAATATGTGCTCTGTCTATATTTTTTAGAGCTGTAGTTACGATACCCGGTCCCGAGACAGCCATTCTCATTTGAGCCCCATGTGTATAATTCTCCAACACCTGGGATGGAAAGAAATTAAACAGAAGTCCTAAAATTGAAACACGTAAGATTGACTGGTGCACACGAATGTCTGTGTTCACTAATTGAGTAATATATAACTAGGCCTGTTGTATAAAAGCCGGAGGAGTGATCCAAGCAGATGCAATCCCTTCTAAACAACACGGGTGCATAGCTCAGATGACTCCTTATGGTGATTCCCCTTGTTGACAAAAAGGCTGACCAAATTTGTGTCAAATGATGGAACTGGAATTCCAAAATCAAATCATGTGCAGAAGCCATTGGCGTACAAAGTACAAACTACAGTTTTCTCCACAGTATGGCATAAAAATTGTCTACCATATGCGAGACCTTTTAATGACAACATTACAAATGCAAACTTAAATAAAGGTTGAAGTAAGAGAAAGAGAAGGGAAAAAAAAGGCAAAGAAAAAGGAAAGGTAAACTAGATAACTGAGGTGAGGTCATCTCCAGGCTCGAACACAAACTGCCATCACTTCTAATTCAGTGGGAAATATTAAATAGCAAAACTTGATGAAAGCAGCTTCAGATGTTTTTATCAACTGAGAAATGAGGAAGCCAACTGACTGATGATTCAATGTTTCCAGTTAAGCCCCTTATGTTACCTTTGTTAGCCTTATATATATCATGTTGCTTGGTGTTTGATGAGGACCTTGTGTGTTTAGATTCCTGGAGCTGTTCGGTCAATTTTAGATCTTAAAATACAAGAGAAATCCTGTTGACCAGCCAAATACTGTCCGTATGGAAATCCGAAGCATCCTGACGCAACCCATCTCTGCAGAAAATTTGGTCTCAGTAAGGGACATGACAGTTTTTGGATCAGAGCTAGAATTTCTATCTAGTCTCTGAATAAGTAATGTAGAGTGAGTTGGCAATTAGGAGTTAGAAATTTTTTAACCCATTCAGGGAAAGTAAAAAAAAGTCTTGGAAAGGGTCAAATAATCCAAAACAACAAAGTAAGTCAGGTCAGAGCTCGAGCAGACCTAGTGTGGGGGTGGCATGGGTACCATATAGATGTTTTAAGTGTGGTGCTTTGGATCATTTTATAGTGGACTATCCAAAGAGGGGTAAAGGTTATCGACGTTTTAATTGTGGAAAGATAGATCAAATTGCAAAGACTTGTACAAAGCCGCAGGCACCGGTGGCATCTGTTACGCCTCAATCCAGATAATTATCAAGGTAACTATCCAAGAGAGTGATGTGGCAGCATCAAAAATACACAACTAACTACAAATATCTCAAAATAAAACCCAACAGACTACAAGATACAACTGAATAAAAATCCAAACTGGGAAAGATAAAAACTCATAACATATTGTACTGGAAATGTTCAACTAACATCTGAATACTAAACAACATACACTAGCCCAACCCACATGACTGTACATCTCTCTGCTACAACAAAATAATAAAACTCTCTCTATCAAAATACAACTCGACTCACCTACTAAATGACCAACTTCTGCAGCTAGACAAGTGGACATCTAGGACAGCACCAATCATCGAACACCTGAAAGTGGGGTGTATAAAACACGTCAACGAGGACGGCTCAATGAATACTATGGAACAACATAAACATTTCAACGGGATTTAGGAATATAAACATTTCCCCTAAAACCTTTACTTAATTTCAATTCCCTTAAACCGTTTAGATGTCGTAGGATTTGTTAACAATAGCCTTAAACTCTGGGGTTTTGATCTTATATCACCTATTAACTCAATTAGGATCTTTTAGAACAAACTCCAATAGAATTGGGAACATTTCCTTCTGACCAGTACCTGGTCGGTATACTGGCCGGTGTGTCGGTAGTTTTACTCTCTGGATTTTTGCCCAGCTAAAGTCTATAATGGACTGGTATAGGAACCAGTGTGCCGGTCTCCTACCGGTGCTATTGTGTTCTTGGTGTTTTTCCAAAAATACCTACGAGTTAATCCCAAAAACTCTATTTTCCTTTTTCGCTGGAAAACTCATTCCCTTAACACCCTCACTCCTCTTAACACTTATATGACAATAAAATCTATCTAAAAACATCATTTAATCTACCTCTTTACAAAACTAGTAAATTTCCTACTTTAGTTTAGATCCCCCCTTTAATTCTTAAAGTTCCTTACACATAAAAACATGAGAACTTACCTTTTGATCCCCTATAATTCTTCAAGCAATTCCTTCTTCTTCCCAAGCTTTCCATCTCTCTCTTTCCTCTCAATCTTTCTCTTTCTCTTTCCCGTACACTTGTGTTCAAAAAGACAAGGTCCACCTCTTTGAACTCTTAAGGAAAATGATCATATGCCCTACTCCCCACCTTAGTTAGGATACATCCTAGCCTAAATTTCCATTATTCACTTTCCTATCCCCTCACAAATTAATTCCAATACTTAAACCATTGTTTCCTCATTTTCTTTACAATTTAATTCTATATTCATATTTATTCTACTTTTCTTAATTCTTTCTTATAAATTTTGTTGGAATGTGTCCCACATCGCCTAGTCATATCCCATCTCTATTGGTTATAAGTTTCAAATTTCCCTCTCCTTAACACCTTGGTTTTAAGGAGGAATGTGGGCTTGGGCTTTTCAACTTGGTATCAGAACTTGGTTGAGTCTGTCGGGTATGCCGAGTGTCAAGGCTACCCTGTGTTGTGGTCCAGGAGGGTGTGTTGGAATGTGTCCCATATCGCCTAGTCATATCCCATCTCTATTGATTATAAGTTTCAAGTTTCCCTCTCCTTAACACCTTGGTTTTAAGGAGGAATGTGGGCTTGGGCTTTTCAACTAATTTCATTAATTCTCCACAAAACATTATTTAAATAATCTAAACAAAAATGTTTAAGCAGGTATTACAGTCGGCGAGGGTCGGTTGAGGTCGGCGAGGGTCAAGGTGGTATGTGCCTTGCCAGATCCGATCCATTTAAGAGAAGAAGAGGAACAACAATGAGAGAGAGAACGACAACGATGGGTTGCAACAATGGCAAGAGGGAGAAAGAATGACGACGGTTTGTATAATACCGGCGGCGGCTAACCTGGCTCTGATATTATGAAACTTTCGTGAAGGCGAGAATATTGTATATTCAATCTTATGTTGTACAAAGAGGTTTACACAAATATATAGAACTAAACAATGATTATTTAGGAAAGAATAACTAAAAGGAAAAAATAATAAAAGGAATAAACAATATATGAAAATTCCTAAAAGAGAAACAGAATATTCATAGTATATATTCTAAAGATATACTATCTTTCATTAGAATATATTGAATATTCTCACTGATTCTTCTTCCACTTCTTATGCATCTTGAGATCTTTCTTCTTCGTCGATCAATTCTTCTTCTTTCCTTCTTTCATTGTGTATCTCCTCTTCTATTACGCGCATGGCCGAAATTGCCCCTACCAAGACACAAAAAACATTTTTGTTGCAATCCGTGTGTGACTAGTTTGCTATTCTTTGAGTTGTCAAGACTGGATTAATTTGCTATTCTTTTATCAAAAGTCTACTGTCCATGTATAATTATTTTTTTCCTCCAGTTCATTTGTCTTGACTCTTGACTATTTGCTAACGAGAAAAACTGATTTTGCTTTGTGTTTTCGTTTTGCATATAACTTGCTTAGATGTCAAAAGAAGGCAATTCCAATAGAACGGATTCCGCATGGAAATATGCACATTTGGTGGAACCTGGAAACACTAATAAATTCTAGTATAACTTTTGTGGCAAAATAACCAATGTCGTGGTTAATCAGACGAAGAAACACCTTGTGGGAGGTTATAGGGATGTGACATGTTGTCCAAAATGCCCAACCAACGTAAGACTAGAGATTCAAGAGTATATAGTAAAAAAGAAAGCATTGAAAGAGAAAATGCATATGAATCATATGATACCGGATTTTGATGATAATAGTTTGAAGGATGATGGAGATGATGTTGTTGAAGTTGCTCGGCATGGTAAATTCATTGGAAGTAGCCAAGGCTCTAATTCTAAACCTATGCCAAAAAAGTCGACCAAAAGGCCTATGGATGTATTCTTCACACCCAATCCGGATGTTGTGCAAAAAGGGAAACAACCAACAATTGATGCACATGATCCCTACAAGAAAGAACTAAGAGATCGTGTTGTGACAAGCTTCACAAGGTGGATGTATGATGCAGGTATCACTTTTAATACAGTGAAATATTCAAGCTTTGGACCGAGGATTGAAGCAATTAGGCAATATGGTCCGAGTATGAAACCGCTGAGTTACCATGAGACACTGGTCACTTATTTGAATAAAGAGAAGACTCATACTACTAATTTGATGAAACATCACATAGAGGATTGAGTGAAATATGGATGCTAGATTATGTCGGATGGATGGACTCGTAGGAATAGGAGAACCTTAATCAACATTTTAGTTAATTATCCAAAAGGAACCATGCTTCTAAAGTCCATCGATGTCTCAAGTTATTCTAAGGATGGGCAAAAAATGTTTGAACTCCTTGACAAGTATGTGGATCTCGTCGATGAAGCTAATGTGATACAAGTTATAGGGATAGCAATGGACCGGGCCAAGCCGGGGATAGGTTTGGCCATCCACGTCCCCATTATTTAAAAACATCTATGTCCCAGCCCCCGAACGGGTATTAAACCCTGCCACCCATCCCAGACCCCGGAAGGGGATCCCTAACCCATCCCCAAAAAAATTATTTTTAAAAAAAAGTATCAAATTTAGTCAAAATAACAAAAAATGAAAAAACATATTTATCTTGCAAATTTCATAACATACATAATTTCCAAAAATATAATTTAAAGCAATCCAAAACATAATTTTCAAAAAATTACATACCTAATAAAATAATAACATATATATAATAATAACATAATAGTGGGTCAGGGAATGGACCAGATGTATATATACCCATCACCGGCACGCCCCTAGATTTTTTTTGACCCCTCGTCCCCGTCTACAAAAAAACCCCAAAATTACCATCCAAACGGGGTGGGGAACAGGGCGGGTGGGAATGGGTCGGGCCGAATTGTCATCCCAAATAAGTTATCATGGATAGTGCCTCAACTAATGTAGTGGCCGATAAGAATCTTATCTATTCATTGTAATTTGTTTATATATTTACAAGACTTAAAATTTGTGTACTCGATATTAATTATTTCTTTCGATTTATACTTCTAACAACAAAGTATTTGAAAATAAAGCACCCCATCTTTATTGGATACCATGTGTCCATTGCATTGACTTGATGTTAGAAAATAATTTCAAAATACCACATCTCAAGTTGGTTTTCGAAAGCGCCATTGCAATGAATGGTTTTATTTATTATCGCACTTGCCTACTTAATATGATGATGTGTTTTATTGGAGAAAAGGAAATGGTGAGGCATGCAAAAACGAGATTCGTAAATGCTTTCCTCACTCTATCTAGGATTTATCTACAAAAGAACAATTTGAGAAATATGTTTATTTCAGAGGATTGAACATCTACCAAATACGAGAAAAAGCGGCAAGGAAAAAATGTGGCAAAATC
>NMUG010005222.1:0-13273 GCA_002855965.1 Monotropa hypopitys | reverse complement strand
TATCATATCAAAGTGTGAGGAGGTTGTTAGACATTTTATTACTACACGATTTACCTCTTGTGAAACTTTGAGTGTGTAGTGATTGGGTACATTTTTTCCTATGTGCAAGGTATGTGGAAAGATAATCAAGTAATTATGAAACTTAAGGGCAGTGTTTTTGATTTAAGGCATATGTGAAGGTAATTATTGTGATATGTATTTATAGTTGAGCATGTTAATTTGATGCTTGTGAAATAATGAAAATGATTCATGTAACTAAGAAAAAGTTATGAATGAGAAAGTGAAGTGGATGAGAAAATAATTGTTATGGTGTTGTGGTTTAAAGATAGTATTAAGTTGATCTTCGACAGACTTAGTGAAATGTTTGCAAGGCCGTGTATGGTGATATAGAATTGTATTATATTCATGTAAACTTGTATGTGTTATGTTTACCTTTCGGTGGAATGATTTCAGCATGCTGTGCAAGCATGACTAATATCGGAAAAAGATGGTCATTAAAAAAGATATATATGTTTATATGAGCATAGTATGTATGTGAGATGCTATACATTGAGGTGATTCTTATGATATTAGATCGGTTTGGTAAAGTCATGAGTGGGGATTGATGTTGCATGTTAGTCATTAATTATAATGCTAAGTATTCATGTGGTAATTCATTCGTGTCATGGGGTGTTGGAAGCATAATTTACATCTATGTGCAAATTTGCTTTGTAAGGTTATTATACCAATGGCATAGTGATTGTGTAATCGATAAGATGTGATGTGTTTGTTAGAACCAAGGTAGATGTTTATGTGCCGATTTTCCCTTGTAAGTCCATAATGGTATTATGGCTAGTCATTGCAAGTTGTTAGATGCATGGCATTGGATCGTTAAAATCCTGGTTAGTGATGCACCATGTTGTGAGTTGAGTTTAAAGGTCTTTCCTCGGGTATTGGGAAGTGGTATTTTGTGGGTGAGATTTTGGAAATTTATTATGTGATGCCAAACGACTGCCTCGAGGTCTGGTTTGAAGGGCGCCTAGGTAACATTCCTTCAGATTGGAAGTCTTGGAAAGTAAATTGGAAAGCATGGTTGTTTTCGGGATGTCTAGGTAATGGGTGGTGTTTCAGATAAATATTGGGAAAATGATTTTTTTGTGTAACAAAAGAAAGTATATTTTTGCATTTCTTTAAAATGTGTAACAACTTGGAATTTTGATTTCGGGGCCAAAATCCTTTGAAGTGGGGTAGAGTTGTAACACCTGTTTTGATTGAACTCCATTAAATGATTATCTAAAGATAATGCATATTTCTTTTAATAATAATTGACGGATTTTTAAGAAATGGTGTCTTTGCTTTGGATGGAAAGTGTGTTTTTCATGTTTTTTATATGAAAGCTTGTGGCATGATTTATGGTAGGGCGACTTCTTGTGGAATCATTTATTAGTTGTTAAGGCCATGCCTGGTTGTGGTGGGTTGATTATTTTTCCTTAAGAGTTGTTGTTTTGAGGATTCTAGTCTTGAGTTGTGAAAGTGAGTTTATAACCTTAGTCCTTAGAGGCTTTGTTGGGATCAGAGCTTGGTTGGCTAGTCCCTTGTAGCCTTGAGGAGTTTTTACTTGTCTTGTGTTGCTCTTTTTATTGTCCTGCAGTATGTAGTTGTAATACCCGTTTCCTTTATTTAATAAATTATAAGACATTCTAATGATTTTCAGAGGAGAATTGGATAGATTATTATACCCGTGTTAATTATAAACAAATAGAGAAATTAATTAAGGGGTTAATTAATATAAAAATATGCTTAAAAGATAATAAGTAATTTATGAGTGTAAATAATGGCATGTAAGGGTAATAAGTGGAGTTAGAGAGGGGTAAGAAGGTAAAAACTCTTAAAAATCTGAGTTAGGTTAGATTAGGGTTGTATAATCTCTTATTTTTTCTAATAAGGGAGATTAAAAGGATTGAGAGAAGGGTAATAGGAGGAGTTAGGGAGATTCAACCTTTGAAGGCTTGAAAAGCAAAGATTGAAAGGCACTCATGTATTTTACATCATTGTTAATCTCAAAATTTGAAGATTTACTGTCTAATTTTGTTTTTGTTAAAATCTTAGATCTAGATCTTCAAAACTTGAATTTTTGATGAATCAAAGGGTCGTAAAGGTCTAGATTTGCGTATGTATAGTGTGAGGACATTTAGAACACTTTGGTACCTTTGATTTTTGGGTTTGGAGGCAAATAGATCGAAGTTAGGAAGGTTGGAGGAGAGGTTGATCGACAAAGAAAAAATTCTGAAAAATTTCATTCTGCACAGGCGTCGACCGGTCCCTTGTGCCGCTGTCGACCGGTCGTGATTTTTCAGTAGGGTCTTTTATATGGTCTCGACCGATCGCGTGTACCGCTGCCGACTGGTCGTTGTTTGTATTTTTTTTGGCTGTTTTGGTAATCTCTTGGGATGTGTTTAGAAGGTATTATGGGCTATTTAAAGACTCTAATAAGTTGTTTAAAGCTGGTTATCTATTCAGTTGATTTAATTTAATGATTTCATTATCTTCTTGTGAAGCTATATATCAATATGGACTGAAATTATAATTGTTTTGACAGGGACACTTGAGGAAGGCATTGAGGCCTCACTCAAAGGCAAGGAGAAGGTTTGAAAAAGGCAGTATTGGTAAGTGTAGGTTTATAATATTTTAATTGTACAGCTCCAAGTACTGTTTTGATTTTTATACAGGTTGTACTTGTTGGTAATATGAAATGTTGAGCATGATATAAGTATGGCATTAAATGAAAAGATGCATGTTATGAGATATAGATAAGTATAATATATATGTATGTATTATGCATGGCCTGCGTGGGACGTGTAGCATTATTGGCAACCATAGTAAGTCCAATTGTTGGCAACCTGAGTAAGTCCAACGGGTGCGCGAGGCGTATCCCACAACTCTAGTGCGCGGGGCATACGAACTATTGCCTATATCAATAGCTATTTTCAGGGCATGGGATGCTCAAATCTTTTCAAAAAGGGCTTCGGCCATCATATGTGAAATGATAATGCATGTGATGCATTTGTTAATTAAAGAGAAAATAGTTCATAATTGCATAATCTTGATAATTATGTTGCTTGAGTTTTGGAAGTTAAAATGTTATATTCACATTCTGTTTCCTTGTTTTTGGACTTGGAAATAGGTACCCAGTATTAGCGGTCCACTACAAAGCTAGAGTGAAGTCTTGCAGGCAGAAGTTTGTGATCAGTGGTGGCTTGTGGTAGTCGCTTGCAGTTTTAGCTTGCTTCTTTCCGTTTTTAGTTGTTTCCTTTGAGAGACTTTTATTAGTAGAATTTTTAAATTGAGTAGTACTTTCTAGTTGTTGGTGCAGTTTTGGGTATTTACGTCATAGAGACATTGAACTGTTGTTGTTGAAGTGTAATTATTTTATTTGTCATAAATCGAGATTTATTGAGGTATTTTAAAAGAAAAAATTTATTCCGCGTGTTTAAATGGTTATTTGATGTTTGGGATGTTACAACTTGGTATCAGAGTTTAGGTTCTAGGTCCGAGTTAGGGGGCCATGTGGTTAATGGAAATTGTACTTGAGGTGTGAGTTTGAGGTAAGTATTGGCAGTTGTGGTATTAGTGTTTTGTGACTATTATGTGTGTCTTTGACACCCATGAGACTTGTCTTCAAATCTGATTGGAAGGATACCTGATCAACGTTCTCTTCCAATGGGAAGTCTTAGAAAGTTAAGTTGAAAAGTATAGTATAGAAAAATTCTAATGGTTAGGGTGGCTAGATAGTGGACCATAGGATGTCAAGTCATGCTTTGAGTCATTGAGGTGTGTTTGACTAACGCGTGAGTTTTTGAAATCTAATACTTGTTTCCACTATGTTGTTTCTTGTGTTATGATTTTCAGAAAAAATAATGGAGTAGAACAACCAAGGAATTGAGGAAGAAGCTAGTGTTAATGGTAGGAACCCAGGTAGTGGTGGGGGTGTTCCACCTGTAGCTGGAGAGGAGGCCCGAATAATGGCCGCTATCACTCAGTTGGTAGAGGGTCAGCAAATGTTAATTCAGATGCAGGCCAATCAGAATATGGAGAGAGGTATGAGTATGTGTCTTTTAGAGAGATTCAAACGGTTGTGTAGTATGGTGTTTGAGGGGTCTAATAACTCCGAAGTGGTGGAGGAGTGGCTGAAGGAGGTAGAGTTGGTGGTAGATACTATGGGAGTTGAGGAAGATCAGAGGGTGATACTAGCGACCTTTCTTTTTAGAGGCAAGGCTAGAAATTGGTGGAGTGCCTTTAAAAGGAAAGAGGTGACACCGGCACTTGAAGCGGAGCTGGCTGTACCCAGTGCTATCACTTGGGATAGGTTTATCCAGAGATTTAACAATAAGTTTTATCCCGACAGTTTCCGTTTTGGACAGGAGATAACTTTCACAAATTTGAAGCAAAGGAGTATGTCGGTGAGTGAGTATGAGGCAAAATTTACTGCATTGTCCCGGTATGCGTCGTACATGGTGAGTACGGAAGACTTGAAGTGTAGGCATTTCAAGTTGGGTTTAGCACCGGGAGTTGCTTCGAGGTTGTTATCTTTCAGAGAGAGGGATTATTCAGATCTTGTGGATATGGCAACGAGGATGTGGAAAGATATTCAGGATTATCGGAAAAATAGAGAATCATTTAAAAAGGCGAGATTGGAGAATAGTGGAAAATCCAGTGGTAATAATTTTAGGAGTAGTGATTCGAAATGAAGGTTTGATAAAGGAAGGAGTGATAGAGGAAATAGAAACCAAGGGAGTGGGTGGAGTGGAAACCAAGAGAGAAGTGTGAATCAACAGTCAGGGTCCAGTGGTAGAGGTGTTTTCAGGTGGTGTTTTAAATGTGAGTCGCCAAATCATATTGCTAGAGATTGTGCATCGGGGATCAATGGACTGAAATGCGTCAAATGTGGGGGAATGGGTCACAAGGCTATGCATTGCGTTCAACAGCAGACTCAGTTACCGTTGGTATCAGTGGGGAGTGCGGCGGGAGGTGCTAACAAGGGAACTGTGGGTCAGCCTTCTTATGGCAGGGTGTTTGCTCTAGATCGACAAGTGGCTCAAACAAATCCAAACATGGTGACAGGTATGATTTGTGTATCTACTTTATATGCACAATTTTTGATAGATTTTGGTGCCACACACTCCTTTGTGTCTACTACTTTGGTTCACGTATGGATAGAGTTTTGTCATCGGTAGGCCACACTTTGCTTGTGTCGACACTAATAGGTAATGAGGTAAAACTTGAGTCATACTATCCGGGTTGTGAAATTTGGGTGGGTGATGAGCCTTTGTTGTCAGGTTTGATTCCACTAGATATGTCAGATTTGGATGTGATTTTGGGGATAGATTTTTTGGCCACTCATTTTGGGGATAGATCTCTATGACGTAAATAACTCCACATGATGTTGGGGGCCGAACTCTCAGGAGGCCGGAGCCACAACCTCCTCCAGGAGGACCACAGCTCGGGTCAGCCTACATGCGGCCGAACAAAGCTTAGCCGGCGACAGGGCCTCTCTGGGGTTCTCTCCGGCCCGGAGACTCAAAGCCCAGAGGAGGATCCTAGACGAAGAACCTAGCAGTCAAGGTCATGCGACCGAGAAGAGCTACGGCCGATGTCAGAGGCTCCCCTGGGATCACTTCTGTGCAGAGGTCTCTTAGCCTAGGATGGCCCGTCCTACAACAAGTAATGCCGAAGCAGCTCGCTTCGTCCAGACATGACAAAATGACTTATTCATAGCGAAGATTCCCTCGGAGACATCATCCCGGGTTTTGCGCACATGGTGGACACACGCCTGACATAGAATCAGCTTTTCCGTGATTCCCGCCGCATGTTAGACAACCTTTATCAGCTTTTCTGCCGCCCAAGGCTGTCAGGCACCGCCGCCTGACATTGTCGGAAACCGCCGGTCGGCCGCATGCCCGTACACTCAGCGGGGACAGGTGCACTGCCCCATGCCGCAGATGGGCGGCTCACCCGCGCCGAAGCGCGTGGCCAACACTCTCTGATGCTCTATATAAGGAACCTGTCATTCAATGCATGGTACGCTCTCTCACTCTAGCCAAAGCTCTGCCAATTTACTTTCTCTCTCTACATTCCCTTTGCTGACTTTGCCATCGGAGGGTCCACTGGCGACGCCGCCGGTAGCCTAACGTTTGCTCCCTGTGCAGCTAGGTCCAGCCATCCATCTCCACCGTTCACAGCAGCAAACCACCGCAGGAAAGGCTTACCCCCCAACAATTGGCGACTCTTATGGGGATCCCTTTCTCAAACACTCAAAACTTCCTTTTGTTAGCTTGAAGATGGCCTCCAGAGATAGGAACTCCAGGTACAATCAGTCTGGCGGCAGAAGGAACAAAGGGAAGGAGCTGGCCAGGGTAGGGGACTCTGCTCTCTGCACTCCTGAGCGTGCCTGTGCCAGCGACGCCAGCCACCACACCAGCGAGTGCCCAAACCCTCTAGCCAAGCTGACTACTAGGCAGTACATTCGCCAGCTGGAGGGCGATCTGGGCCGAAGGGATCAACAGATAAATACCCTTATCAGAGAGATGACCCTGCTGAGGGAAGCTACCGAGAAGAAACGGATGGATCCCGCTTTGAGCCATGCCGAGGAGGACGAGAGAGACTACCGGGAGCCTTCCCAGAGCAGAAGCAGGTTCGAGAAAGACAGACCGTCGGTCCTGAATAGGCTAGGAGATAGGGTAGAAGAAGTCCCTGCCCTGCGGAGGAATGACGAAGATCGTCACGTCAGGCGCCGAATCTCGCCTCCCCGGCACAGGGAGGAGCGTTCAGCTGAAAGCCGACGGCCCTTGCCGCCTGTCTTTGACCGCCTAGGCCCCAATGCAGCTCAGAGACCCCGCCAAGCACGGGACCAGTCACCACCCAGGCGCCAGAGGCACAACGGCCAGGGAGAGAGTCAGGCACCTCGCTCGGAGTAGGAGGTGTCCCAGAGAAGATGGAGGGAGGTCTCACCGGCTCGGACCTATGAGCTGTGCCGGCGGGACAAAGCCCCTTGCACTCCGTTCACCCTGGAGATCGAAGCTGCTAGGCCTCCGACAGGATTTTCAGCCCCCAAGTTCAACAAATACGATCCCAAAATGGATTCGTATACCCATATAGTGCATTTTAGGTAGATGATGTCCCTCTACTCTGGGGAGGATGCCTTGATGTGCAAACTTTTTTCATCCAGCCTCGGCGAGGTTGGGTTACTCTGGTTTGACCGACTGCCGGCAGGGTCCATCTCCTCATGGCGAGATCTCTCAACGGCCTTCCTGGCTCGGTTCATTACCAGCACCAAAGTTAAAAAACAGGTTGATTCCCTTCTCGGCCTTCGGCGAGCAAGGTCAGAATCTCTGCGCCAATACGCATCCTAGTATTGGGACCTCTACAATGAGATTGACGATTGCGATCAAAAAATCGCAGTCACATCTTTCAAGCTCGGTCTGGACCACTCCAGTCGAGAGTTCGAGGATCTGATGTTGTTTCCTCCGGCCACAATGAATGAGCTCATGGACAGGATCGAGCTCCACACAAAACTGGAGGAAGCCAAGGAAGAGCGAAGCCGAGCCGACCAGCGCTCCGGCCAAGGTTCCAGCAACCACAATAATTCGTTCAGGAGAAAAGAGACCAATACCGTCCAGCCGGGGGAGCCTCGGACCTACAAGCCATACGAGTATGTGGCTCACACCACCGTCTTCAAACAACCGACCTTCATGCTCATTCGCAAAATCGAAAAAGGAGTCGTACTTCAGGTGTCCAGAGAAGAGGTTGGGAGCACAAAGAGGTGGCAACGACAAGTTCAGATGCTCTTATCACAGGGAGAAGGGCCACCTCACAATCAACTGCCGAGACTACAAGGACTTCTTGGAGGAGATGGTGACGGCAGGCCACCTTGGGGAGTTCATTGATACTAAGAAAACTACCACGGTCGTACCGAAGGAAGACACCAAGACGGCCCTGCGCATCATCAACGTAATCCACGGGACAGTGGATCACCAACAATAGGAGCAGCTACGGTCTGAGCTCCAGCATATCGAGGCAAAGGAGATACTTGTCGTCCAGCCTATGCCGAAGAAGCCAAAATCGGACTCGAGGTATTCCATCACTTTTTCCTCTAAAGATTCTGAAAGGGTCCAACATCCCCATGACGACGCGCTAGTCGTCACCCTGCAAATTGCCGACTGCCAAGTCAGTAGAGTCCTCGTTGACCTCGGCATCTCGGCTGACGTCATGTATTATTCCCTGTTCAAGAAAATGGGATACAAATCAGAGGACCTACAACCGACCGACGTGCCACTGGTAGGGTTTAACGCGGCATCTGTCTGGCCGCTCGGCAAAATTACCATACCAGTGACCATCGTAACGGTCACAACCGAGGTGGAATTTGTGGTAGTCGACATCCCATCGCCCTATAATGCTATTTTGGGCCGAACATGGGTCCATAGCATCAAGCGAGTTGCCTCCACATACCACCAGGTCATCAAATTCATTGGCCCAAGAGGCATGGAGGAGCTTAGGGGAGACCAAACCTCGGCCAAGCAGTGCTATATCACTGCCGTCAAGGGTAAAGTCACCCCCGAGCAAGTCCACTGGGTGGAGGTCCCAGATCAACCGGTGCTGGAGGACGTCGGTTCAAGTGCCTCGGCTAAATCCATTGAGGACCTTGACACCGTCCCTCTGAGCGCCGACGATCCGGAATGTTTCTTTCTTATCGACTCAAAGATGTTCGAGGCAGACAAGGCAGCCACAATCAGCTGCCTCAGAAGGAACTTTGAAATTTTTGCCTGGACGCCTTATGAAATGTCGGGTGTAGACCCAGAGTTTATCAGCCATCACCTCAACGTCCGGCCGGAGTGCCAGCCCTTCGTTCAGAAAGCCAGGCGATCGGCAGCCGCTCATGCCGATGCAGTTATCGAAGAGGTGGACCGTCTGACCGAAGCGCAGGCGATCCGTGAAGTGCACTACCCCACCTGGTTAGTCAACACGGTGGTGGTCAAAAATAAGACCGACAAGTGGAGGGTTTGTGTTGATTACACCAACCTCAATGAAGCTTGCCCGAAGGACAGCTTTCGAGTACCGAGGATTGATCAGCTGTTCGACGCAACGGCCGGCCACCCTAGGATGAGCTTCATGGATGCTTACCGAGGGTACCATCAGATAGCCATGTTCGGCCCAGATCAAGAGAAAACAGCATTTATCACTCCAAGGGGACTTTTCTGCTACCGAGTGATGCCCTTCGGCCTGAAGAATGCCGGAGCAACTTATCAGAAAATGGTCACGAAGATGTTCAGTTCTCAGCTCAACGACACAATGGAGGCCTATATAGATGATATGGTGGTCAAGAGCAAGGCCTAATCAAACCACCTGGACGATATTGAAGAAGCACAAGCTCCGGCTCAACGCTTCAAAGTGCGCCTTTGGAGTTGGATCGGGGAAGTTTCTGGGCTACCTTGTCACGCGCCGAGGCATTGAGGCCGACCCCTCTCGGTTTCGGCCATCCAGAAGATTGAAGAGCCAAGGACTCTGAAAGAGGTGCAGAAGCTTGCAGGTATGGCCGCAGCCCTCAACCGGTTCATCAGCAGATCTTCGAACAAATGCCAGCCATTCTACGAGGTATTGAATAAAAATAGCCGAAGACACTTTTTATGGACCGATCAGTGCAAAGAAGCCCTCGGAAATCTCAAAGAATACCTCTCTTCGGTTTCCCTGCTTGCCAAACCACTGCAGGGGGAAGATTTGTACATATACCTGGATGTCACTCCGCATGCCGTCATCTCAGCACAGGTTCGGCAAGAAGGGCTTGAGCACCAGCCGGTCTACTTCTCTAACAAATCTCTCATCAGCGCCGAAACCAGGTACCTCCCTCTTGAAAAACTCGCGTATGCTTTGGTTATTGCTTCCAGGAAACTAGCGCCATATTTCCAGGCACATACTATTGTTGTCTTGACCGAGTTCCCTCTTCGGGCATTGCTTAAACACGCCGACCTATCCGGCCGACTCACCAAATGGGCTGCGGAATTGGCCAACTTCGATATCAAATTCCAACCCAAGACTGCCAACAAGGGTCAAATCCTAGCCGACTTCCTCGCAGAATTCTCTCCTCGGCCCGAGGACCCTCATCTTGAAGAAGCTTGCACAAGTTATCATTTATCTGAAAAATTATCACTCAGGCGAGCTCCGGAGCAGCCCATAGTTTGCAAACAGCCACGTATTTGGCCGAACCGAGGAAAACGCATTGGTTAATCAAAATCCTTTCCTCGGCTGGGGGAAAAAGGGTACACTATGCAAGTAGCCGAGCAGACAGAAATTTGAGGCAAAAGTTCAAATATTCATTAATTCGAAAAGGGACCGGCCACAGGTCGGCTCGGCCCAGACAAAAAACAAAGCAAATTACAATAAAGGAGCGCAAGGATGGTCAAGTAGTTGGCTGGGCAGAACCGACAGCTCCAGTTCCGGGTGCCTCGGTCCCAGCAGGAGGATCAGCCACAACGGCGCCAGACCCAACGGCCGGAGTTGCAACCCCCGTCGCGGCAACAGAAGAGGTCGTTGGAGCAGAGAAGAGCCAAGCTCCAGCCTTGGATTTCTTCATTTTATGAATCTCCCCCATGCCCTCAGCATTGTCCTCGGCCCCCAAAGAGACCTTGGCATTGACCCATCCCTTCTTGAAAACCTTCTCCTTCAGCCTCCCCAATGGACTACGGCACTCGGCTGCCGCCTCTTCATACCCCCTGCCATAATCCTCCTCCTCCTTGTCGGCTGATCTCTTCTGCACCTCCTCCATCTCTGCCTTCAGCCGGAGGTTCTCATCCTGGAGCTCCTCGAGCCGAGCATTTTTGGCAGTCAGCTCTGCCACGTTGATCTCGACCGTCGCTAGGATCTGCTTGTTCTTCTCCTCCAGCGCGGCCATGGACCCTTGGGCCTCAGCGAGCTTCTCCTCCGCCACCTTGTCGGGAAGCCTGTTGCTGGACGAGGCGCTGATCCACGCCGGCGGTAGTGTGCATCACCTACAAAAAGACAAGTTACCAACGCAAATGCCGAATTAAACAGGTTCAACAAATTCTTGACAGTTGTGCTTACCATTGCGCTGAAATACATCATCCTGCGAAAACAGGACCGGGGGCCCTTGGGAAGGTGCGCCACCTCCTTCGGTAGAGTGAAGGCCTGGGCCAGAGCCAGCGCCAAGCAGGGGCGCTCGTCCAGCGTGCCCCCCATCTCGGGAGCAAGGCCCTCATAATAGAGCTTCGGCTCAAATGGAATTACCTCCTTCTGGGAGGATGCCTCCGTCTCCTGCACCGCAGGATCCTGGGCAGGACTCTTCTCCACAGAAGCCGAAGAGTGCTCAGTCGACTGCACGTCCGCATCAGTCTGGGGCCTCTTCTCCCGATGAGTCCTCTGCAGCGTGTCCATAATATCACTGGCACGGTCTCTTGCCGGCGTCTCCTTCAGAATTGTCACCACGGGCTCAACATTAAGGCCCTCCATTTCGTCGGCTAGGAAGTCGTCCTCGAGGTTGATCACCTTTTTGGGTCCCATTTCTACCTACTCGACAGACGGCGAAGCAGATGTTTTGGCTGGCGATGTAGCGGAAGGCTTGACTGGATGAGTAGTAGAGGGCTCAGCTGAGCGCCTAGCAGATGTCTCGGCCGGGGAAGGTCGCGGCCGAATAGTGTGGGTGTAGGTTGGATGGTACTCCAACAAGGTCGGGACCGAGCGTCTCGCCTCTGGAAGGGCAGAGAAAGCTTTTACTCTGTCAGCGTCGGCCACGTTCTTGCAGCCACTGAGGACCCCGGCGTCTACACGGAAAAGAGCAGATGGTTAGAAAAATCCGAGAAGAGATTAGATAAGAAGAAACCTGACCGAAGTAACAAAACTTACTATGGACACCCTCCAGAAAAGGTACGGTGTACACGTGCTCCCCCGGTAATGAAGTGGAGTGAAGAAGCGGCCGGAGATGATTATCACGTCGTCGGCATATTTTTCTGAGTCCGGAAAGCCGGCAATCAGGCCGGTTTGGCCAGGCCTCCGGCATAGATAATATTTGTTGGATTTCTGGTTGTATCCAACAAAGTAACAGCCGAAGATGTCTTCAAAAGTGAGTCGATCTGCCGGCAGGAGGGTCTAATTTAACTTGGTTACCCCCAGAAGGATTCTGAAGGTATTCACCGTCACTTGGAACGGAGTGATACCAAGTGAGCCGAAGAAACGGGTGAGAATTGGTTGAAAGGGGAACCGGACTCCCCCCTCAACGATGGAAACGATGGACAAAAGAATGTGCTGCGGTCCTTGATATTTGTGACCGACGGGGGATAGCAGAAGGTTCACGTCGGTCGGGACCTCGTATTCCTCCCTAAAGTGCCGAAGGTCTTCAGGAGTGTCCAAGAGCCGCCTGAACTTACCGGACTGCTTCTTCGGCGCCATTAGTTGGATCTAAAAAGAACACAAACAAGAGGGCACCGTTAGTCGGTCAGGCATCAACCTACGCAATGAAGCACAGGAAGGCAGCTCGGCTCGGCCAAGCTCGGTTTGAATGTCCATCTTCCCCACCACAAAGCCTAGAAGCTCGCGAAGAACTTCCAGACCATGAGAGTGACAGGGAAGAACAGCCCAAGGAACGTCGCTAAATCGACTTGACAGAGGGAGATTAACGCTCTCGGCCAGATCCAGTTCGGCCAGGCCGCGAGCGGTTGAGGACGTCGTCTTCAACCTTACAACCCAGAAGCAGATGAAAATCTTCCAGGCTGCAACAATGGCGGACAGGCCAGACGCTCAACCCAAAATAGTCGCGAAATCAACTAAGCGAAAAATGGACACCGTCAACATACAGATGAGGGGCAAACGCTTACCAGGCAGAAGATAGGAAGACTGGAAAGCTGAAGAAGGTGAAGTAGGGGCTGGAGCAGATCTCGCCGGAAATCGCCTAGGAGTTCGCCAGAAATCGCCTAAGGGATAGAGAGAGAAACAGCACGAAGGGTCTGGAAAACCCTAAGGGATGCTTTTATAGGCGGCAATCTAGAACCCAAGATTGGGTGACCGACCGAACCGCCCCAACCGGTCACCACGTGGTTTCATCATTGCCCTGCCTCGAGAATTGTGCCGGCGCAGATAAACTTGACACCTCATGATGGCGTTGTCTTATCTGCCACAGCGTCAGCCAACCACAACATGACACGCAAGGCTGCCCAACTGCCAGATCAAGCGCACGGAGACCGATGACGCGACATCTGTCCGCGTGACATCACGTCAGACACGCCATCTCCCC
>NMUG010005221.1:0-13273 GCA_002855965.1 Monotropa hypopitys | reverse complement strand
TCCCTTAGAAATTGTTGAGCGCCACGTATTCGATGAAATTCCCATGTGAGCATTGGTGAGCCATTGGGCTACCAATACCCCTTGGGTGTATCGTGGAGTCATATGGTTATGGTTTAGTTTCTTTGGTGTTCTCAAATTTAGAAGGCATGGTTGGTTCGGGTTGGTTTGCCCTTGATATAGTCAAGGAGGAATAATAACTTGAGGAACTTGTTAATAAACTTAACATACCCAATGAATGCTCAATATGAAGGATGGATCCTACGAGGACCACTCTTTCTCAACTACAAATCATTCACCTCTATTTCACCCAATTTAATAAAAAAGATCACGTGAGGAGTGGTTTGGATCGTTAATTTGTATGAGGCTACCAACTTTGGGAATTGGGATGTGTGACTGCCCTAACCATTTTAACCTAATTATTTTTGAACTATTCGGGATTAGGAGGATGTTGCCCTAATCCTCGAGTTGTATACATTGGTACCCATCCAGGTTTAGGATGTTCTTGCCCTACCCATGATACGATTGCGTGTGTGATACCCGTTGTGACCCCTTGAGCCACCAAGTGGGAATATGCTGTTACGGGTTAGTACAAGTTCTGTGTGACTCCCTTGTGTCGTCAAGGGAGAAGACTCATAGGTATGACTGTGGTGTCTTGCTACATATCCCCTTGCTGGTCGTCGAGTAAGTGGGACCCCTTGCTTCAGTCTTGTGGGAGTATTGTGTACCGAACTAGTACAACCTCCTAGTACATGACTCACCTTATGTTGACATGGTGGGTAATTTCGGAAAGGATGGCTTGGGCTACCACGATTAGTCATGTGGAGATAATAAGAAAGTGATTGATCAATACTTGAAAACCTCCTCAATCTCCCAAATATCCCAAAGTTAAATAAGAATCGAATCCATAATAATGTTCTTAGTGATCAGATGGTTGGCTGGTAGAGTGGCACTATGGTCTTGATGTTGTGGTCTCTTGGGCTACCTTGGTACGGTTCTGGAGGTTGTCTCACCTTAGCACGTATATTGGTTTTATTGGGTTGCACTTCACTTTACTCTTGTTGAGTTGCACCTTGTCGTTGGTTGATAGTTAGAGTCTCACTTAGCTTGCACGGTTGGTTGTGTGCTTGTGTTTGGATTGTCTTGAGATTGTGTCGCACCTTTACTTGAGTTGGGTTTCTTCTTTTTCCTTTGCCCTTTGTGTGTGGACACTTAGGCACGCACCCACAGGTGCATTCTTGGTAGTAGTTAGGAGTTTTCCTACTGAGTTGTGGTTCGCTCAGACCCTCCTTTCTTTCCTTTTTCCAAGATTTGTTTACAAGGCTTGTTGTGGTTGTGGACTTGGAGCTTGGCTTGATGTTGGACCCCCCCCCCTTTGGGAGCTTGCCATCTTAGTATGCATAGTACTTCTTTTTTGTACTTTCCTTTGTAGTTGTTCTAGTTGGTTGTTGTACCCCTTTTTACTCTCCCACACTTTAGTACTTTTCTATACCTTTGTACCTTATTAGTAGTTGTAGTAGCCAGTTGTATATTTATTCTTTCGCACTCTGTATCTCTTTCATGATCTCTTTCTTGTATTACATGATGTGTATTGGTTACTTCAGCTGATTGTGTTTGGATAACAATAGTTAACTCCCCGTTTCTCTTTCCTTGTTATTTAAAAAAATGATTTGAGAATCCGGGCCGTTACAACAAACTTTTGATCAAATTCAATTATTCTCGACCAAGAGAAATATAATGTGCAAAATGTAGATTCAGGGATTGCTAAGAATGATGCTAAAATTTGGGTGATTTTGTATTTTTTATTTTTTGGGGTTTCGCATTTGGATTTTTGATGATGATAATGATTTTGATTTTGATTTTTAAATGATGATGTTTGATTTTGAATTTGGATCTTGAATGAAAATGTTCATTTTGATTTTGAATGAAAATAAAATATTGATTTTGAATTTTGATTTTCTTGATATTCCCAAAAGAGTAATAAATAATCCAGAAAAATCTGACTTATAGATTACAACTTGATTCGGCATAACAGTTACTGAACTTCGCCGATAATTCAAATTACGGGGTTTTATTTTGATTTTCATCATGATTTTTATTTCTGTTTTGGGAATTTTGACTTGAATTCCAAAAGGATAACACGTAATTCAGCACGTTGAATTGCGAATTATTCTTTTGATCCAATGCCAGCTAGTTACTTAATTAGCTGTTGGCTTGAATCGAGAAAATCAAAGATTTTGATTATGTTTGATTTTTTATTCAAGTTCTAAAAGGATAATAAATAATTCAGCACGTTGAATTACGAATTATTCCTTTGATCCAATGTCAGCTAGTTACTTAATTCACTATTGGCTCGAATCAAGGAATTTAAAGATTTTGATTGTGTTTGATTTTTGATTTAAAATTCGAAAAGATATTAAGTAATTCAACACGTTGAATTACGAATTATTCCTTTGATCCAATGTCAGCTTGCTACTTATTTCGCTATTCGCTCAAATTAAGTAATTTAAAGATTTTGATTATATTTAATTTTTTTATTTAAATTCTGAAAGGATAATAAGTAATTCAGCATGTTGAATTACGAATTATTCCTTTGATCCAGTGCCAACTTGCTACTTAATTCGCTGTTGGCTCGAATCGAGGAATTTAAAGATTTTGATTGTTTAATATTTTGTTGATTTTTATTATTTGATATTTTTGTTGATTTTGAATTTATGAAAGGATAACAAGTAATTCGACAACTTGAATTGCGAGTTATTTCTTTCATTCGAACCGATCGGTTATTTGATTTACCGATAGTACAAACTGAGGGATGAATTGATTCATTTGGTTTTAAAAGAAATAAACGCTAAGGATAAGCAATGGTGAGGAGTCGTGCTGGCATAGCTGAGCTGAGTGATACTGCCTCTAATAATAAATACTGTAAAGTAAAAATAAACAACGAAGGGTCGTGCTAGCATGGCTGAGCTGAACGATACCACCTCCCAAAATGAATTTCGCAATAATATAAAAGTAATAGACAGATAACAGCGAGGGGTCGTGCTGGCATGGCCGAACTGAACGGTACCACCTCTAACGATAAATGTTGCATAAGACAGATAGATAACCGGATGACCCGGTTTTAAAAATTGATATTCCAAACTCTGTGAAACGATCGACAACTTGCTGGCATAACTGCGCTTTTAGACGAGACATTCATTTTACCAATTCCGAGAATGTTGATTTTTATTGATTTTGAATAATGAAAGGTTAATTTCCCAGTTGTCAAGATGTGACCAAACAACCGGTAGGCATAGCCATACGCGAGGCCGAGATGTCGCAAAATAAAACGTCGGAAAATTAACTTTTCATTATATCGCGGAAAATAAACCACGGAGGATGTTCGTGATTTATTTTCAACGTGTGCATATAGATGTATGGATTACATCGCAACTGAAAATAGATGAATGTAAATGTATTTATACCTTATCGGTATTTACAATTGAGAGGATAAGTTCGCCGATAATATCTGTGTGACTATAATACGTTATAGGATTTGGGTGCGAAAACCATTACTATACCGAGCTATAATCCGGAAATATGTACCGGGACTTTCCTAAAAGAATAATGTTCTGAAAAATTAAAGGGAAAACTTATCGATATTTATTGATTAAATTTCGACAGAGCTTCCGCTAAGATGGGCGCTTTTTAGGATTTTTCGGAAATGGGGCGGCTTAGGTTTTTGAGGGATGGATCGATTTCGAAGGAGAGCTTTGGTCTAGGGATTAAAATGATACCGATTTGGGACTCTTTTGGGTATTGGAAAACAGTAAAAAATTTGAAGTTTTGGTCGGGTTTGATCGAAGAAAGGCTCGGGTTGAGTTTGGCTTGAAATTTGAGGGGTTTTGGAGTTTTGGGACTTCTGCCTGGGAGAATAAATGTTATTGAGCTTTGGTAGAAGTTTAGGGGGTATGGATATCTCTCTCAATGGTCTGAATGGCCACTGCTTATATAGGACTATGTCGCACCTATAGGTGCGACATAATACCAGCTCTTTTTTATAGTTGACTGGAGTTGTTGCATGATTTGGGGGAGAGGTTGAGCCACTCTTGGCCATTTCCTTTTGAATTTGGATTCGAATTTACAAAAGAATATATACTTTTATATAAAGTATATAACTTTTGTCCATTTGTCGATGAAAAATCCCGTCGCGAACCGTTATGCATCGTGTCATCGGGGGATGATCCGGGTGACCAATTCATTGCTGAATACAGTCGTTGAATTCGCCTCGCTGTGTAGATCATGAGAAAATTTTTGCCTCACGTTGAATGTACTCCTGTGAAAAAGGTGATTTCCGGACCGTTATTCTGAACATCCACCCTTTGATCTGCTACCTTTCTACTGAGGATTATTTCGCAGTCGCAACTTTCCCTCAGTAAATGTCTGTTTCTTCGCCAGGGAACTATAAACAATTGTGCTGCATCATTCTGATGTCAGCTCGCTCTGTTATGTTGTTTTGAACGAAATAACTCACCCGATCCACTAAATTCCAGTTTTTCGACCTCCATCGCAGTTTGATATGTCATTGTCTCAGGAATGCTATTACCGATGCATTGGCATTGAAAGTTGAATTTTTGGATCTTCGAGTGCAATTTTGCCCGTACCGACCCAAGATACGTCTTCCGATATTGATTTTTACTATTTGGATCATATTCTTTCTAAACTGTTCATTCTCTTTGCAATCTTTCTTCGGGTAATTCTTCGTTTATGTATTCCGGACATATCTTCAAAATTTGAGACCCGTCGCTTGTCGTTTGATATTTGTTCGATTGATTCGGATAGTTCGGACAATCAATAATTTCAAATTTACTATCCCGGGCTTCAATTTTCTGATCTCCAGTCAGTGGGTCAAAATGGGGTATCAACACAATTCAAAAAAAATTCTAGTAATTTATTTGGATATTTTGGAAACAAACTTAATTGATACAATGATAATATTTTGTCAATATCAAAATGGTGCTTCCCTTTAATATATTAGAATAGATACAAAACTACTCTGAACTTTGGAAGACCAAAATCATTACATTTCCATAACGGTCAAGGGCTGTAATTTGAGAAAGGAAACCCAGCAGGATTCAAGATCCTCTATGTGATATTCATGTAATGCAAAATAGAATGCCCCGGGGGCATAGCTCAATTGGTCAAAGACCAATGTGCTTACAAGCAGCCTTGCTTCGTGTAACTGCAGGATGGGGGATTCGAATTTCACTGGGCCTTCGGGCGATAGTCTGGATTTAGCCCCCTTGTGTGTTTCTAGTGTATGGCAACAATGGTCCCTGTACCAATTAAGGCACATCCCTCAATTTACATCTTCCACGATGCTTTTGTAGAATCAAAATTACTAAATCTTACAGAAACTTTGGTATGTGAGTCAAAATCATAGAGGAAATCATAGAGGATGTTGTTCGTATCTCAGTTGAAGACCCAAGGTGCCAATTTATGTAGATCCGAACCGACCTTACAAATTCTGCTTTATGTCTGAAACCTTATAGATTCTACATTCATGTTTGAAACCTTACAGATTCTGCATTCATGTCCAAAACCTTACAGATTCTGTATTCATGTCTGACCTTCCATCTTTCACAGCTCTGTAATGACATACACGAACACAAAGAGATTGGGCTGCAACAGTTGTGTAATGACATACACGAACATGAAGAGATTGGGCCGTACTGGGCTAGAAATTTGGGTCACTGTGCTAGCCCTAAATAATAAATGGTAGGCCCATTAAAGCCCAAATAAAATTTGCCCAAAAATATTAACTCGAGGTATGAAGGCATATTCCACTAAACCAAGGGCCACAGGCCCGTGACCCGGGACGCGGGTACGAGCACATTTGGGAAAATATGTGAAGCACACTTTCACTTACCTTCCCCTTAGTTGCACCTTAGTGAAATGCCCACACTTATATGCAACACATGTTGTTCCCACCTTTCTAATGTGGGATTGGGCATTCTACCAATTTAGAGGGTCATATCCTCTATTATCCGAGATCCAATTTGAACGTCCATATCTCATTCAATCCTTAATGGAATTTGACGATTCTTTTTCCAAAACATTCTCATATCGTAAGAGATTCTGACCAATCCAAAAATATCACAAATGGTGATCGGTCCTATTAGCAAAATAATCGCAAAGATCGTAAAACATCATGTTTTTTCAACAATCCCCCATATGAATGATATTGATAGAATAGACACTGAAACAATGAAGACTCAAAGGAAAGAAGACTCGAAGGAACGAATACTCGATGAAACGAATACGAAGACTCGACAAAATGAATACTCGAAATTGTGACAGAGAGAGTACAATGGATCATCCCTATATAGGATAGGTAGCATTTAGCTTTGAACCTTCCCTTGTGAAAGCCTACTGGGTATTATGGGAAGACTAGTGGATCTGATACCTTGAACTGTTCTTTCGTTTGTGTAAACCGATATAATAGAATTTACACAGGATTTTTTCTGTCACAACATAGTTCTCAAAGGTGTGTTTGTTTTGGCCATGAACATGTCGCCTAGTTCTGCAAGTGTTTGTTCAAGGATTTCGCCTTTCCAATCCTAATAGAATCGGCCCTACTTCACACTCACATAGGTGACCTCTTATCAAGGAATACTCATAGTAGTCCGCATTGAACATAAATTCTTAAGAGTCATTAAAAGCATTTCTTTACAAGCATAGCTTAACCTAAGTCCATTCAATCAATGTTGACACCATAGGAATGAGCTGAAGGATAACCTTCTCAGTGATTCAAAATAGGCAATCATGATTAGGTTGTCCCTTTGAACCTAGATCTTGGGATTTCCAATCAACTAGGTTGGGTTTCCACCATGATGCCTTGTAATGTCATATGCTTTAAGCCTATTTCCCTCAATACTTTTTCAACTAAGTCTCGAGTTAACCCTTTGGTTAATGGATCCGAAATGTTGTCCTTTGACTTAACATAGTCCAGGGTAACAATGATCGACACACAAAAGTATAGTTTTGTGTGCCTATTTCATTCCTTTTTATCCTTACTTTGTTGTTTACTTATTTACATTTTAGTTCGTTTTATATTTTTCTTTGTTTTGTTGTCTTTTTTATTTTTTAGGTTATTTATCGCTCCCTAGACGAGTCCGGAAGTCCCCGAGACCAACCCAAGACATAAAGTGAAGCTTGAGCATCAAATGAGGCACCAAGGTGTAAATTCCCGCAAAGTACAGCCCCATTTCCAGAAGAAGGAACCCAAGAGCAAAGGCCAAAGTTGAAGGAAAAAAGCAGTGGGAGGTCCAGACCTCCATCTTCTGGTAGATGGGAGCCAATCTTCTAGAAGATTAAGAAGGAAAAAAAACAGAAGGTTTTGATGTAGAGGGCTCGATCTCGATCTTCCAGAAGATGGGAGCCAATCTTCCAGAAGACCAAGAAGAAAATCTCTCATGTTCTGTGCAAAATTTTGCAGCCTCATTATTGGCAATTTTGTAATATTTTTGTGTTGGGACTATATATGCTCAAGTGTATTTCGGGAGACTTATATTTTTCTTACTTTTAGGGTTAGGTTTGAGGGGAGAGCCTCCCTCTCCTCCTCCTCTTTTCTTTCCAACTTCTCTCTAGTTTTTAGAGGTCATCCATGGAGCTTTGGGGATTTTGCCAAGCTTTGACGATGTAAGGCTTTCTCTACTCTCTCTATCTATGTAATCTATTGCTAGGGTTAAGTTTTAATAAAATTCATGTTTCATTTCCTTGTATTATTTTATTTGTGTTTTGTGATTGTTGGTAGTTTAATGAGAGAGTAACCCTCTTGGATTGGCCATGTGGTGACTAGCACCCCAGCCTAGACTTGTGTTTGATTCACTTCGAGTTAAGCCTCAAAATGTTGTGGCCTATGGTGTAAGAATTCACTACCTAGGGTCTTTGCCGAGTGGTGTTAATCTATTTGATTCGTCGTCGACATAAGATGGCATAACGCATGCTTGTAGCGATGTCTCGCTAGGTGTTCGAAAAAATGCCTAAGTGAACGAATTCACCTAAAAACCACCAAATTGATATAGAATCGGTGTCTCGAGATTTCATAGGAGTTAGGGGCATGTGGCACTTACCCGTTGGCCCAACCAAGGGTTGTCGACCTATTTGATGGGCCTTCGATATAAGATGACACGGCCCATGCTTATAGCATGTCACCCGATGAGTGTAAGTGGTCTAGAGAGCCGAATTCTAATTCCCGTATCATCTCTTGACCCGTGATTTGCTCTTGATTGTCAAATACCTCATAGGAGGTCCTCTGTCGTGATCCCTCCTATGTGTCGTCATAGATATTGGAGTAGTTATTTATTGGCCTAGGTTAGGTGTTAGAACCTCCATTGCCATTCCACTTAGTTAGCTTATTTTCTTACTTTCTTTTATGCTTTAGTTTGTTAAAGTTTCTATTTTAAACAAAAGGCTAGCATCCTACCGCTTCTACCCATTAAACCAAACTTCTTTGCAAAGCAATTATCTTTAACTCTGACATTTCCCTGTGGACCAACCTCGGAATTGCCGCTCTACTAGTTAGAGTAGTATTTTCCGTGTTTATAAATTATTAATATCTAACTATGGGTTTTTCCGTTAATCAACGACCGGGAAAATCCTATTAGCAAGCAACACCATGTGAGATTAGTTGTTTAATGGTATTATGTTGTCATCGAATATGTCGAGACTTACCATTATACATATTGCTCTGTGCCGTGCCAATTGCTAACTGATTATCACACTAAACACAAATTGCAGGTACATGTTTTGACCATCTTAGAATATCTTCAACAAACTGGCATAACCATTATGCTTCTTCAGTCAACTTATCCAACATGATGAATTATGATTCCATTGTAGACCTTGCATTGCAAGTCTGTTTGGAAGATTTTCAAGAGATAGCTACACCACCAAGAGTGAAGACAAATCCACTTGTAGACTTGGAGTCAAACATATTCGATATCCAACTAGCATCATTGTAACCCTCTATTACTGTTGGATATCTAATATAATTAAGTCCAAAGTCACGGGTGTATCTCAAATAGTGTAGCACCCTGAATATAGCCTTTCAATGGGCAGCACCTGGATTACTCATGTAGAGACTGAATCTTCTAACTGAGTAAGCTAAATCTGGTCTCATACTAGTCATTAAGTACATTAGACTTCCAATTATCCGAGAATATTCTAGATATGAAACAACCTCCCTGTTGTTCTTGGATAAATGGATACTTAAATCCACTAGAGTCTCTGTCATAGTAGTATCAGACTTGTTGAATTTCTCAAGTATTTTATCAATGTAATGAAATTGAGACAACTCAAGTCCATTCGGTGTTTGAATAATTTTTACTCCCAGAATGATATCAACGAGCCCCATGTCTTTCATGTCAAACATTGAGTTCAACATATTCTTAGTGGCTTTGATAATCACGTCAGAGCTCCCGATAATGAGCATATCATAAACATAAAGACACAAGATGACATATCCATCACTAGTGTCTTTGACATATACACATTTGTCACACTTATTGATTTTAAAACCACTAGATAACATAGAATTATCAAACTTCTCATGCCATTACTTCAGTGCTTGCTTTAAACCATATAGTGACTTTACTAGTCGACAAACTTTCTTTTCTTAACATGGAGTAGAGAAACCTTCAAGTTGCTCAATATAGATTTCTTCATCCAAATCCTCATTCAATAAAGCCGTCTTTATATCTATCTGATCTACCTCAAGATTTTGCAAGGCTACAATGGCAAGGATCATTCGAATGGAAGTCATCCTTGTAACTGGAGAATATGTGTCAAAATAATTTAGGCCTTCTTTTTTCCTATAACCTTTGATCACCAGTCTAGCCTTGTGTTTGTCAATTGATCTATCCACTTTCATCTTCTTCTTGAAGATTCAATTGTAGCCCAAAGGCTTACACCCTGGTGGAAGATGTACTAATTTCCAAGTGTGATTCTATAATATGGAATCAATGTTACTTTTTATGGCTTCTTCCATTAAGGACCATCTGGAGATGACACATCTTTATTGTAGTTTTGTGGATCATTCTCCGTCATATATGTGAGAAAATCTGGACCAAATGTTTTAGAAAATTTAGTCATTTTGCCTCGTTTAAATCATCATCTCCTTCTTCATTTGGATCGTTACTGCTGCTAGCGGCAACAGAATCCAGCGTATACCTTACAGGAGTTAACATTCTAGTAGATTTATATGAAAATGTATCCTTAAAGAACTGTGCACTTCGAGATTCCATAACTGTGTTTGTGTGCACATCAGGCACATCAGAATGATGGTATGGCTTGTTGAGAGAACTTTCAAGATGAACTTCTCCTCTGATATTTCATGATCATATCCTCGAAGAATCTAAAAGATAATGTTCACTCAAAGGGAGACACAATAATTCATAGTTGTCTTCAACATTTGACTCATCGTTAATGAGATTTCATCACTCTGTCATTACTGTCAGAGTATGTGAACCACTCAAAACTCAAATCCAAAAAAATTGGTTGTATTAATATTGAGAGTATAATACATTCACCTCTTTCCATAAATCCCAAATATAAATCACATCAAATTCTTGGTCAAAACATTCATTGTACGGAAATTTGAATTATAGCCATCTTTGAAATCAAGATCATATAAGTAAAGTTTCACATATTTGTAACACTTTGAGTTGAAAGATGCCATAAGATATCTGGACAAACTCATAGCATTTAGAATTTCTAATGCTTTTTATATCTGGATAATTGAACCTCTCATGTGTAAATGTTCAAAAAAATGAAAAAGAATAAATTATTTCGAGGTTCAATAAACAAAAAATTCGGAAACTGGGGCATCCTTGTATTTTGCATAAGTTGGGACATTCCCCGCATCTTGCATTCAATCCGAGGTAACCCCCCTCTCCGTCCACTTTTTGCATTAAAGAGAAAAAAATCGCACCCAATACCATCCCCAAATAAAGTTCAAATCTCAAATCATAAATACAACTTAAATTATTAAAACATAAAAAAATCTTGACCAACAATACCAAAAATCTTGCTCCAAAAAGAAACAAACAGATACCATGCACTTCTGAAAATTCTCTCTAGAAGAATTCATGTGCCCTTAGATAAATTGATGGTTTCAGAATCGACACAAATCATAAAAGAAATGTCACGAACCCTAAGGCTGGATTGTTTAAGTCTAGGGACGGACATCTGATCTTTCAGGAAGCCACCAACTCCAGAAATAAAAAAACTCCTCAAAATGGCTGCAACGAGGCATGCCTATATCGACCACTTCGGCATCACAACTAGCCTCTCCAACATCAGAAGCAGTCTCTTTCCTTGTACGTCGATATAGTGCATTTAAAAAAAATCAAAAGCAAAGAAAAACATCAGAATTTTGTCAAAATATGAAGAGTGTATTTCTATGTTACACTGATTTTCACATTTTCAGAACCGAAAGGGCTGCTCTCATTTCCAAATTATAGACCTGAAAGGGCTACTCTGATATTCAAATCTCCAGACCCAAAAGGATTGCTCTGGTCCTCAAATTACAGACTCGAAAGGGCTACTCTGATATTCAAATTTCTAGACCCGAAAGGGCTGTTCTGATTTTTTAAATTTCTAGACCCCCGAATTCGGTTCCGTATCTAGAACCATGTTAAAGTATTTTTATTCCCTCATCCAAAATCGCTTTTCAAAAAAAAAATGAAGTTCCTCGTCAGGAATGACTGTATTATTTTTGACAGTTCCTCATTTGGAATGATCGCCAAAATCCATGTTTTCAAGACACCTATAGTGATCTATCTGTAATGTCAAAAATTCAAAATTAAAGAATATCAAAAATTTAAAAATACATTTTTTAAAATAATCCCAACATTAGAAGGAGAAAAAGAATCAAAATAACCACATCTGGGAGTGCCTACAGTAGCATCGGCCTTCTCAGTAGAATCACCCTCTCCATCCAACAAAGGATTATCCTTATGAGGAGGTCTCGAAGGACCAGTCTCTGACACAGACTCCTTCCCTGGTCGTCATCATGGGGCCATCCTAAAGAATTAAAAAAAAATACCACTAATTATGACAATGTCTAAAAAAGAGAAAAGGCAAAGTTTAAATTTTGAAAATTAGGAAGTTTGAAAGTTAAAAGTTCAAAAGTCAAAAATTTAAAGTAACATCTTTTATGGTTATTTTCAAAATCTCAAAATTTAAAGTAACATCTTCATATGGTTACTTTTCAAAATCTCAAAATTTTAAATAACATCTTCGTGTGATTACTTTTCAAAATCTCAAAATTTCAAGTAACACCTTCCTGTGATTACTTTTCAAAATCTTGAAATTTCAAATAACATCTTCATATGGTTAGTTTTCAAATTCTTAAAATTTCAAGTAATATCTTCCTATGTTTACTTTTCAAAATCTCAAAATTTCAAGTAACATCTTCTTATGGTTACTTCTCAAAATTTTAAAATCTCAAGTAACATATTCTTATGGTTACTTTTCCAAATTAAAATTTCAACTAACAACTTCCTATGATTACTTTTCAAAATTTTAAAATCTCAAGTAACATCTTCTTATGCTTACTTTGCAGAATTTCAATTTCAATATTTTCAAGACACCGACAGTGGTTTATCCGCAATTCAAAATTCAATTCCAAATTTTTGAAGACATTGGCAGTGGTTTATCCGCAATTTAAAATTTAATTTCAAAATTTTCAAGACACCGGAAGTGGTTTATCCGCAATTCAAAATTTCAATTTCAAAAATTTTAGCACTGGAAGTTTATCTGCAATTCAAAATTCAATTTCAAAATTTTCAAGATACCGACGGTGGTTTATCCGCAATTAAAATTTTCAATTTCAAAATTTTCCAGACACCGGCGAAGGTTTATCCGCAATTCAAATTCAATTACAAAATTTAAGTTTTCAAGACACATGCAAGTTCAATTTTAATTTCCTTTTAAAAAATCAAGATGAAAAATTCTAAAATAGACTAGTAGCAATGATAGAAAAGCATAAGAGAAAGACATCCTGAAAGCCATATATCAGTATCTTTTTTCATATATGTACAACATTAAAAAGCAAAATTTGAAAAATCAGAAGTTAAAATTAGGAAGTTGAAAATTGAAAATTAAAGGTAGGAAGTTGAAAATTTGAAAATTAGGAAGTTTGAAACTTAAAATTAGGAAGTTTGAAAGTTAAAATTAGGTAGTTTTAAAGTTAAAATTAGGATGTTCAAAATTAAAAGTTAAAAGTAGGAAG
>NMUG010005220.1:0-13274 GCA_002855965.1 Monotropa hypopitys | reverse complement strand
GAACAGGTCACCACATTGCCTACCAAAGTATGTTGAAGTTGAATCGGTGAACACCACCGTAGACATCCTTGGCGAATTGACTTCGTCTACTTTTCTCTCACTCACGAAGTTACTCAATGTGTAGAGTGGAAACTGTATCCAAAACTGATTGTAGGACTGCCAATTTATAGAATGAATGGGGGATCTTCACCTGCTGCAACTCAATGAATATGGTATTGAACCACTCATGAATACGATGAATGAATGAGACCCTTGAGTTGCATAACTGTTGGAAGAATGAATGAGACATTCCTGTTGACTCGAGAGACCCTCCACTTGCCCCATGTTCGTTCGCAAAAAGGACAACACAATGCACGAAGCTCCCGCATATGCGGAGTCTGGGAAATAGTTGATGTACTCGGCCTTACCCCTGCAAGCAGAAAAGTTGTTTCCGTGAATCGAACTCGTGACATGCATGCCACAATGGGGTAGTTTTGCCGCTACGCCGGTATTTCGTTCGTTCACTCTATCCAGAAAATTCCAACACAAAGCGTATCTAAAAACGAGTTGAAAATTTCTTCAAAACTTCTAAAAATGCGACCCAGTACACGAAACTCCCGCATATGTATGGTCTGGGAAAAGATTGATGTACGCAGCCTTACCTCTACAAGTAGAGACTGTTTCCGTGAATCGAACTCGTGACCTACAGACCACAATGAGATAGCTTTATCGCTACATCTGGTCCGCCTTTTTTCTTCAAAACTTCTGTTACTTCAAAATAAAATCCTGCCAAAATGGATTTCACAACCACTCATCTACTTTTGCATATACTGTTGGGAAAAAATGAATATTTTGGTGAGCCAAAAATGATGAAATCCTCTGACTTGGCTTTCAAACCTGGACTTGGTCTGAATTTGATTTGGGCCATGACTTGTGTTTTGGGCCTTATAGATTTTGGGGTTTGACCCAAAATCATTTTCCAGACACCAGCATAAGCTTCTCCTTCAGGATGAATGAAGCTTGAGTCAGATGCTTTCTACCTGCAGGAAATTTTAAACCAAGAGGATGATGGATCACACACCTATTCTCTATAAACTATTCCCAATTCGTGCATATAAAAGGCAGTTCTTGCTTTTGAGTTTAAACACCCAAGCAACTTCTCGTCTCTTCTTCTCTATTAGTTCTTGAATTGGTTTTCAATTTTTTTGTGTGAGTTCAAGCACAGCTTTGTTGTAAATAAAATTGTTGTATCCTGGGAGACAAATGCCAACCTATTCACCATCACCGGTGAGGCAGCGAATCATTTTTAAGGAAACCGTGTGAAACACGAGCCTCAGTTTGCATTTCTTTGTTATCAATTTTTGTTATTCATTTCAATTTATGTGAGGCCCTGTAAGTCTGGAAACATCTAAAAAGATAAGACAAAGTGGAATACATTTGAACTTTTCATAAAAGATGTGACATATAAATGAAAACTTGCAATGAAGTACACAAGTTTGAAAAACATTATAACCCTCATCAAAATACGAATAGTTTTCGATCGAAATGAAGTACATTGTTACAAAATTAATTACGACAAAGCTACTATAACTATTGTGCTTCTTCAAGCAACTCTTGCTAAGCCCGAGCAAATCTATACACTGCAGGATATCTCCCACTTGTAGGAATCTGAGCCATCTAATAAGGCGTGAGAGGGGGTTGGCATGTTGACAACTCAAAGAGACTCAAACCACACTTGCCGACGTTCTGTGCAAACTATAACAAAACTGCACATTGTCCAATAACTGAACCAGTTCTTCTAACTTGCTGTGACATAATGTCACGGGTAGTCCTCCAACAAAGAATTGATATGATCCGTTTGTCCGTCTGTGGATGATTTGTTGTGCAGAATTTCAACTTTGAACCCATCAAGTTGAATAATATCATCCAGAACCGACCGGTAAACAGTGTATCCCTGTCACTAACAACTAGGAGAACAATGATCAAATCTGGTAGCGCCTGTATCCACCATAGCCATCACATCAGTATTACAAAGAAACACTTTAAGGTACATCAAACCTGACAAATGCAAGGCCAGACCCTTGTCCGTATGAATAACGTTCAGCAACTACAACGAATTGACTCGAATGGGACCATTCGAGTCTGAATCACCCATCTTTCCATCCTCAACGTAAATAGCATTCAACTTCTCATGTTTTGGACAGTCATTAGCCTGATGAGGCCTATTACAGCTAAGCAACCCGACTTAGAACCAGTATTATCTTGTCGTTTATCATCACCTGTCGTTTTGAACTTCTGGCCTTTCTCCCATTTCTTTGAACCAACTTCTTCTCATCGTTCTTGTTGTTCTTGCCTTTCAGTTTCGAAGTCCTAGATTCAGAGACATTAGATTTTCCCACCAGTTTGTAGTCGGACAAACCGTCGGCAACAACAATTGCAGAATGTAGATCTTTTACACCCAACCAACGAAGTTCCAACCGTGCCCAACTATGTAATGTTGACATGAAATTGAACAGCTTGTCATCTTCCGACATGTTTTTGATATCAAACATCAAAAAACTGAATTAATTCACATAATCCCGCAATGTACCAGTGTGCTTTAACCGTTTCAACGATTCTCTTGCAAGCGTGAAGAAATTGCTCCTTCAATTCCTTCTTCAGTGACACCCATGTCTCAATCTTTGGACAATTTCATCCTCGGACTGAGTTCTCCACCAGAGCTTCGCGTCTCCAACAAGATACATCGTAGTAATTGTCACCTGATCTCCCTCTGGTACACGAGTAATAGAGAAATACCAATGTTCTAAAAGGCGCTAGGCGAGCGAGAGGGGCCTAGGCGGAGATCTAGGCGGTTATTTATTTATTAAGAGAATTAATATTTACTTAATACAACAATGAATAATGCATGGAATTTTTCTATAACATCAAATATATAATATTTGTGACTTAAGTCTCTGTTTGGTTTGATTTGGTTATCAAATATATGACATTTTTTCTTAGTCGTGACGGACCACTAGCGCCTAGCACCTAGGCAGAACTTAGGTGGACCACTACCGCCTAGGCGGCCCCAGGCGGGGCCTTTTAGAACAGTGAGAAGCTCTAATACCACATTGTCACAGGGTCAAACCAACACTGAATTTTTGCATGTGATGGCACCAAGTTTCCCAAGCACTTGGTCGCAGTCAACAACGTTTACACATACACGAAATATAAAGGACTATCTAGAACACACAAGAGAATTACATGGACATGTCCCAACCTTTTATTACTCCAGAAATACAAAGAAAATACTTCAGAATCTAGACAGAACATCTATATCTGTCTTAGACCTGATAATTCCATGACCATATATAGGCTTACAACCAAAAACGTGGTAAGCAATACATGGGATCATGGGAAGACCCATGATATGCAGTTGACACACATAACTTCCCTAGGTTGCGTTGGAACAGCCCAACACATGAAAAACATAACTATCATAGATTGCTTGGGTCTGTCTGGAATATCTGTCCACTGCTTCAGCAACATGTGCAGAAATCTACAACCGTCAATAACTGCATGTCCTGATCCAGACCATGCCAATTTTGTGATCCAACTCTGTCCAAGTACTTAGCCTATCGTTCCTATTTTTCCTTGTCCCGCAAGCCTATTGCCGCTTAGCATCCATGCCTCGATTCTTGGGCCTTCATGTGCACCATTGTTGCCAACTCGTATGAGGGACTAGTACCAACATCGACCGACACCGAGTCACCTTGTCGAGACATGCCTCCTTCATGCCTTAAGGGTTGCAAGGTGTCAGCATAAGCCAGTCATACCACGCTTGAAAGTCAAGGTGATAACAGTTATCCTCATCTACTGGTAAATCTAGGGCTCCGCAACCTACTCTGTGTGTCAGTCTCCTCATCGTAGACTATAGATGCATACTCCTCCCGGTAAGAGACATCCTCAAACTCTACATATGGTGGTAACGTAGTACCATGAGTGATACACACTTCATAGAATGCATAAATTTATCTTTATCCCAAGATATGACATAGTATAACAGATATACAAAACAATAACACATAGGTGTGGAAAATAAACACACATATCACGCTATGACAGTTTATCGTAAGAGGAAAATAAGATAATTGATAATAATGGTCAAGTTCTCCACATGCATCAACTTACATCTGGTTTGGGTCATCGTGACATAACCCGTATATGTTCCCTATCCGTTAACACTATATCATTGTGGCTTTACTCAGATCTGTTATTTGGTGGCCGGAGTCATCACGACTCTACCCGGATCTGTTCTTTGGACTTTATTCGGTTTGAGTCATCACTGCTCTATCCATATATGTTCCCTATCTATTCACATTAGGTCACCGCGACTCTACCCGGGTCTGTTCCCTAATAGTGAAAGTCAACGTGGCTCTTACCTGGATATGTTCCTTGGACATATTCCGATCTTTGATATCAATCTCCATCAAATCGTAATCCAAGGGGTATAACGGTCAACAACGCACATCCGACACACATGCCTTGATAACCCCTAATGGAACATAAGGTTTAGACTTCAAAAGTTAATCTAGGTTTCATGCTACGTTTGATGGGCATACATAGCATGTAATTCTTACGTAAGTTCACTAAGGCTCAACCCTAAACAAGGAATTCCATTGCTAGCCTAAGTTAAATGCTTCAAATGTGATTGTATTCTAAGTTAAAGACAAGTACAACCGACTCTTAGGCTTTGGGGTAAAAATGTAAATTATCCGAGATCTGGGGTTTAAAATTTCAATTTAGGGTTAATATACCCTATCCCTAGCCTCACTTGCCAAAATACGTAGACCGTCCGGACAGCCTGAGATTCAGTCTTGGCGACTTTTCCAGAAATTTTAAAAATAGCTTAGGTTAAGTTATGGGGTAATCCGAGTCTATTAAAAATGTTACAAGGTTGACAAGAGATTTAATCAGAGTTTAATAAAACCAAGGGTTTAATGGATTAATATGTTAAAACTAGTAGGTTTTCAAAATTGACAATTAGATTTATATAAAATTTTACCTAATAACTTAAGGCTTAAGAAATGACCAAGTAAAATTAGATTTTCTAGGTTAATAAAAAACAATTAAATACATATAAATGGATTAAATGGAAACATCTTACTAAGGGTATTAATTATAGATTCAATGATATTTCTATAGGTGTGAGGTTTCTAACAATATATTAATAAAAGATTTATTTAGAAGAATCTAGGTAATAAAATCTAGGAGTTTTAATTTATTAGTCTTATAGCGTGCAATTTGCACATGATGATTGAAGTTCAAGAATGAAATTCAAACAGTTTCGAACTTAAGAGTTCTAGAATCTAATCCATAGCACGTTCAAAAGGTATAAACAAAAGTACAATAAGATAAACATGTCACATAGGAGTAAGATGTCATGAACGAGGTCTAACGGGGTCAAATGTCCAAGAAGTGCACTTTTATATAGCGCCACATTAAGGTTACTGAGCAAATCAGCCTCGTTTGTCCGGACGGCTTGGGATCATATCCGGACGAGATTTGCAAAAATCTCATAATTGGCTGAAAATGGCTCTTCTCGTTTATTTTCCATCCATGGCCTTAAGGGTACAACACCTCTAGGATGTGTCTACACATACATAAGATCTAAACAAGAATTAAAACAACTCATGCATGTCAAAAGAGTAAAAAGAGTACTGATTCTACCTTTGATCTTAGGCTTTGGTTGAAATGTAGGATTGATGGAGTATAGATATGATCTTCTGGGAGCTTAAGGAGTATAGTGAACGAGTTGGATATTGATTGATTTGGTGTGGTTTTGCTCAAGCTCTCAAGTTTAAGCTTCAAAGGTGCAACAATGGAGGATGGGGAAGATGAGGGAGATGAATGGGGGAATGGTACTATTTTTGCAGAGCTTAGAGGATTGAGAGTGAAATTCGTAGCTATGCTGAGTGGTAAGTGTGGAGAGTGAACAAGTGGTGTTACGGAGTGTTTTTATTAAGCTTGAAAGAAGGCTTCAGTGACATGTAAGTTAACCAAAAACTTTACAAAAGCATCTAATGAGTGTTTTAGGCTCTAGGGGTCAAGCATTAGGGGCCAATTCTGAGCATAGGAGGCTCTTGGCTCAGTCCAAGACTCAAAGATTGGGTTAGGGGGGTTGACTCGGGTTTGGTTTCGCTTGGGACGTGCTCGGGTGTTTTTGTTCAATTTAAAACATTAGGTAAATTTTAAAACCTTGTGGCCAATTGGAATTGTTTAATTCTAACATAAAATATGCAATTGAAATTTTGTGAATAGTAATGCAATAAATAAAATTATCATTTGAATAAATGATGCAAAAAAAGGATCGTTACAATTTAGTTAACTGAGTTTGCTGCTATTTGGTTAATTTCTTTCTGAAATCTGTTAATTGTTTTGATAAAACTCATGTTTCAGTACCGATATCAACCAACATATATTGTGTTGGCTAAGAAAACACCAAGAAAGAATTTGTTCAGATGAGCTCTTCATGCTTACACATCGAAATGATAGTTAAAGCAATAACAGAAAACAGAAGGGAGAGGCGTTGAAAAAACCTCTCAGCAACAAGCTACTTCCAACCAGCACGACGAGAGGAATTACAAAGTCAACAACTCAGTAACCTGCAATGTGGAATCAAGTTCATTTCATTCATCATGTACACACAGCACAGGAAATTTGACATTTGTACAAGTGGAAAAGTTAAATTATGATTAAACCAAGAACTAAAAGAGGGGGGAGTCAACAACTCAGTAACCTGCAGTGTGGAACCAAGTTCATTTCATTCATCATGGAAATTTGACATTTGTACACGTGGAAAAGTCAAATTATGATTAAACCAAGAACTAAAAGAGGGGGGAGATACCCTAACGGAAGAAGACGCTTTCCAACCAGCATGCATAGATAAGGTACAAAACTTAGTTCTTTGTTAAGCTGCAACACTGAACCAAGTCCATTCATCAAGTACCCTACAAAGCACAAGGAGATATAACACCATCAAGGCATCAATTCAGGTCAATCAACTTGAAATAAAATCATTGATTGTGCGTTAAAAGGAACGGTGTTGTCTCTTTTATATTTTTGGCTTGAGGAAGATTTTTGGTTTCTCTACAAACTGTTTAGATTCTTCAGGGGATTTGTATATACAGTAGTAGATAAATAGGGTTATTGTTTGTCCTTTTGCAACACTTTGGGGGGTGGGGTTCCTTTGGGGATTCTCTTTGTTTACGGGCGGCACCCCTTGGTGCTTTTCTTTTCAATATATCTCAAGTTACCCCCATAAAAAACTCAATTGTTTTGGTAGATACAATTAAAATCGATGTTTCCATTTCAATTCCTCAAATCATTCCCTGTTCTAAACATAAAACATTAAAGTGTTCTATAGCAATTGTATTGCAGTGTAAATTCAACATGTGCATCCTCCTTCGCAATTCAATTAATTAAATCCAAAACAGACCAAAAGTACTTTTATGACAAAACCCATAAACACATGCAAGAAAACATGAAATGGCCGGAGTGCAGTTTTCCAACAAGTATGATGAACAGTAGATAACCAATCTGGAGGAGATCGCCACTTTCATCTCTGGACTAGGATTGTGAAGTGAGACTTTAAATGATGACACCAAAGTGCAGATGGTATACAACGCCATAAATTTAGAACTAAATTAACAATCATCGTGTTGTTACTCTACTAATGAGAAACTACAAACATTTCAACCTTCATCCAATGATGATCAGGACAAAAAGACTGTTTGAATAATCAGATACAACAGCCAGCTAATAAGTTTACCTAGTGAAATAGGTAATTTACTTATCAAAATTTTCTTATCCAGTATCAATGTATAGAAAAAAATTATCTAGTGACATGGGTAAAGATACAAGTTGGATCGAGTTTGGTCATGGTCCGTTTGCCCATTCATACATCCATTAATAGGATGGTTCATATCATGTGTCTTTGATGTTCACCTAGGGACTAGCATAGGAGTACCCATTTGGAACAGACTGGTTTCAAGTAGGTTCATCCATCCAAAAAATAGAAAAATTACTAGTGACTAATTTAGTAGGTTTATTATACTTTGCAAAGAAAAAGGAAATATGAAATCGATGAAAAAATATTAAAAAGTAACAAAAATATTTTAAAAATAACGTCGTACCGTAGCCGTACCCGTACCCTACGTTCTTTAACTTTTGCTGTATGCCGCACCCGTACCGTACCCGTACCACATACCGGTACCCGTGCTTTATAGCCAGCCACCAGCATAGTTTAAGCACGTAATGTGCGGGAATGAAGGATACCGTACATATGTACTTATATAACTTGACTTATTCACGCAAGAGGAATAACAGTTATCTTGGCCAAGTGGTATGTTCCATCAAGCATAGATTGAACACTATGGGTGATTTCTATCTTAGAGAAAATAAAACATACAATCAATAAATGGACGGTGTCTTCGTTTTTTTTATTCAGATTGGAAAACCTATTCCCATTCAAGTGTAGTCAAAGAGGGAGGGAGGAGCGGAGGTGAATTTGTTGCTCAACAGCTTGTTATTTCAAAATCGTCTGGGTGCTAATCAATGCTGTGTATGGAACTCCTGTGGACCTAGAGCTATACGCACACAAAAATTACTCTCATTATTTCAGTGTATTGAGTGTAACTTACTAGTTGCTATACTAACAACCTACGTTGGAACAGTTTCATGGGCTCACCTTATTCACATCCTATGAAAGTCATATTAGTGATTATCATATACACTTATGGCTTGTTAGCAACTCTTCATAGGGTGGGTTGTGGACCACTTTACATCGTCAACATTGGGAGACATTGTAGCACGGACAAGGACATGGACACCATACACAGCAATTCTAAAAAAATGGGGATACGGACACGGAGGGAGACACGCCACATGTGTATATGTATACAGTTAGATTCGAGCACATTTTCATGATTCAAGCCGTCCAATATCTTTAAAATGTATTTTTAAGGGTACACATGAGGAAAAACTACCAATAAGGACCAAACCGTCGGGACTAAATCAGAACCATAATTTCTAAATCAAATTTTCATGATCCAAACCGTTCAATGTCTTTAAAACATGTTGATAAGTGTCCCCGCGAGAAATAGTCAAAAAATGACCGGAAATGGCTTCATCTAGACAGTTTTCATGAAATTTTAATGAACAATCTGTATAAAACTTGCTCGAATGAAATCCTTCCCGGTCTCTTTTTTTTACCACTTTTTGTTGGGACCCTAAAAACACCTTTTAAACATATTAGACGGTTCGGATCGTAAAAATTTGATCGGAAAGTGCCCTAAAAATGATGGTCCGGACCTGGTCCGGACCTCTGAACCTGAATAGTTTTTTTTTTAAATTGCAATTTGTAAGAAAGGACAAGTATCAACAACATTTAAACAAAAAGAAACATCCATAAATTCATTACAACCTAATGGAAAAGAAAGCCCGTAGTTTCATAACCGAAATAAAAAGAAAAATTTTCTAGTTCCATAATAACAATTAACAACTAAGATGCCTTTAATTTTTAGTATTATATATTCATTTTAATACTTTGCCCTATATTTTTTTGACAAATCATAAGTACCCCCGAAAAAATTAACAAAAACCGGCACAAGCAATCCCGCAGTGTCCCCACCGAAAAAATAAAATAAATTATTTGGACACTCCATGTGGTGTGTCGGACACGTATCCCGCCGTGTCCCCACTGTGTCCCCATGTCCCCGTGTCGGATATGTCATACGAAGACCTAGAGGTGTCGGTGTTACATAGGTGAGACAAAACTTGTACATTTGATTTCTCCAGATCTTCATAAAAAATGTTTTTTTGCATCAACATGAATTACTTCTGGTAATCCGAAGAGGAGTAAGCCAAACCATGGTCACCACGATATATACCTTCATCTATTTCTTCATCTTTACCTATATGTGTTCTATATCGATTTCCTTCTTCTATTCCCAAATGGTTTACTTAATCATCATCTTGCGACTTAATTCTTTCCTATCCAAACTGAAAACTCTTGAACTGCCTTGCACCATTTAATCACAACAATTCCAGCAAGAAAATCATACATGCAAATGTCCAACCAAAACACCGTAAGAATTGCATAAGATATCCAACATAATCTCAGCAAACAAACAACAAGACACTTACCGTTTGAAACTCTTTGACACCACACGTTGGAAGTATAGTTCTTATTTGAAGCGTGACAGTGGAATGACCTCTAGCAACTGCAGAATCCACAAAACCAGATGCATCATAAAAACAAGCATTTCAGTTAAGCGGCCACTGGAATGTCCATATTTTTCCTAATTGGAATCTTTCGCCCCAAAGATGACATCTCAAAGTTCAAGCCCTCTGATGCAGCTTGCTTTATCTTAAAGGCTTCGTTAGGCATCCCTGCCTTCAAAAGGCAAGAAACAAAAGAATTTACTGTAATTCTATCTGGGGCACACCTTCGTGCCAACATCTTGGTAAAAATGTTAATAGCTTCCAACACTTTTCCTTTCATACAATGACCAATAATCAGAATGGTGTATGTCAGTTTATCAGGATTGCATCTCTTTGCCTCCATTTCTGCAACAACCACATTTGCCTCGTCCACGTTACCAGACTTACACAGCCCATCAATCACAGGGTTGTAAATAAATGGTTGAGGAACTATATCTTCCCTCTTTCTTAATTGTCTCAATAGATCACGAGCCTCATTTATTCTATTCTCCCTGCACAAAGAATTGATAAGAATCGCAAAAGTATATACATTGGGAACCAAATTTCTCTCCTTCATCTCATCCCAAAGCCTCAAACCTTGATCCATCTTCCCACTTCGGCAATAACCATCTATTAGAGAAGTGAAGGTGACAACATCAGGAAGACAACCAAGAAAAAGCATCTTTTCATAAATATTCAATGCAGATGACATGTCCCCGTTTTTGCCAAATCCGTCAATGAGAACATTAAAAGTAACCAAACTCGGCTTAACCCCGGAACTGACCATCTCATCATAAATATCTAACGCCACCCCCATATTACACAACTTGCAATATCCTGATATCACTGAAGTATAAGTTACAACATCTGGACACAACCCGTTTCTCGACTGAATTTCTCTCAATAAATCAAGACCTCTGTCTGCCTCGCCAACCCTACACGACCCATTTATAAGCGCATTGTATGTTGCCACATCAGGCGAACAACCGAAACTCCCCATATCATTGAAGAACTCAAAAGCCTTCTCAACTTCTCCTAATATGCACAGACCTCGAATTACAATATTGAATGTGCAAGTATCGGGACAGTAGCACTGCGATTTCAAAACATGCTCACTGAAGAAGCTAACAGCCTCATGTGTCCGATTTCGTCTCACCAATAGAGTCAAAAAGTTGTTATACACAAAACAATGAATCTCTATGTTATCTGATTGAGCATGAGAAAGCAGTTGCTTTGCAAAATCAAACTTACCAGCGTGCGCAAATGACGATACCAAAAAACCTATAGCTGAACTATCTGGAAAGTGCCCATCAACCCTCATGTAATCATACACCAATTTAGCTAAATCATGAAGACACATTTGACAAAGAGACCTCAGAAGCACGTTATAAGTCAAAATCGAATGAGGGATGTTCAAATTGAGCCTAGTAAACTGAAAAAATTCAAAAGCTAGGCTGCCATTACAATGAAAACCATTTAGGCTTCTAATAACGTCTAATGCTATCGACGGACTAAGACTATTACGGAAATAATCCGATTGGAATATACTTAGAGAACTCGTTGAGCATCGAATACAGAGAGTACAGACAGCCTTGACAAACCAAACCTCGGAGTGATTGGGATACGAAACGTGACTGTGTAAACAGGCAGTGCCAACACCGGCTGCAGTTTTGGGTTCCTTCCGTACTGTGCACAAAATAGGATCGAAGAATCTGAAAAAGCTAGTCCTCGAGTGATTCGAGTTCCAAAGTTGCATTATTTCCGTTCACTGCTCGTTGGTATCAAAAAATTTAGACCGTCGCCGAGTTGTCATATCATTTCGATAAGAGGAGAGTATTTGGAACGTATAGAGTTGGGTAACTGTTTGTATCGGAACAACAATCGGAGAATCGGAATGGGTGCTTTTCCGATCGGAAATGACTCTGGGTATTGTGTGTGTGTGAGAGTGTGTGTGTGTGTGTGTTTCTAGGGTTTGTCTTTCGACGAGAGAAGTAAACCTCCCTCGCTCAAATTGATGGAAGTGAGCAATTTTATTCATTGGCATTCGGCGAGAGTGTATATACAAATTTTTTTTACAAGTAGTATCTGCCAAACAAAATACTTACTTTTTAAATTTTACTTTTTTATTTAATTGTATTTTGTTAAATTTGAGTCTTGTTTTGTGAATAATTAGTTCGTTTTAAGTAGATAAAGTTAAAATAAAAAATATGATAATTTTTTAAAAGAAGTTCACTAAAAACAAAAACAATTAAATTTAGGGAAATAATAAATTAATTTTAAATGTCTTGTTGTGACATGAGTAGGTCACAATGTTATGACAACTGTGCGGGGATAAATCTTACTTCTGCAAGGTTTCTGACTTTATGTTGACTTTGACTGATCTTCTGTTCTGCCTATATCCTTTCTCTTGTTGATTTCGCCTTGCAAAAATGTTCTGCAATCACAAAAGTTAGATGACCTCCTAGTCAAGTGGCTTGAAGGCCCTCCGATGATCAAGTTAGTCTCGGTTGGAAGAAACTTAATCCTAATCGAAAGAAAAAAGAATACTGAGGAGGAATTTGAGCAGAGTTTTGTTACCAGAAAAGTCCCCCGTCAAAGTGAATAGTTCACCTCCCTTTATACTTGTTGATTCCTTTCATTAATGCATCGTTTCCCCTTCGTAACTTCTCATTAAAGAAGGGAAGATGAATTGAGACTATTGTCTCTTCGTCTTCTGCCCAATCAATTCCTCAGTCCCTTCACCTTCCAACGTTCAGACTCCTGTTTAAGTACGTACGTCCACATTCACGGCCTCATAGCAGTTGGTATGTGCAATGCTTAATATCTTGCTCATTAACCATTGCATGTACACACCGCCCGTGATATGCCGAGCTCATCACTATCCCGCACTGCAGATGCCGCCACTCAGGGACAAGCCTAATCCACAGTTTAGAAAACATACTTGCATATGGTCTTGGTTAGACGCCGAGATGCCACACGAGATTCCTAACCTTCACGCCGTACTCCCAAGACGTCATACCCAATTAGGCGTGACCTAATCTAAGGAGTTGCAT